>JANHFX010028283.1:0-23649 GCA_027560015.1 Chloroceryle amazona
CCCCGTCCTCTGCCGCCTCCCCACCTTCCCTAGTCCTCCCGTCTTCCTTCTCCCCTCGGCCGGGCGGCGGCGGCGGCCACTGAGTTGCGAGTGGGGCTGGCGGCCGAGGGTTCTGCGGGTGGGGGCCCTGTCCCGGCGGCCGCTGTTCGTCTGGACCCGCGGCTCAGCGGCAGGACAGAGCCGTGCGGGAGCGCTGGCCGAGCGTGTTACCTGTTAACTGCGTGTTACCGACGCGTTTTGTTTGTCTGTAACGTGCTGCTAGATGTTACCTGTTTTAAAGGATAAAGCAATTGAATTACCCTTATTCCTGAAAGAATTATAGAGGCAGCATGCTGACAGCAGTTGTTAAAGAGCTGCGGAAGAGCAGTTTCCCCGCAGAAGCTGCTTGCTGAAATAAAAATGTCTCAAAAATGAAGGGCTTGTGTTTTAGTATTTAGAGGTATAGTTGTTATTATGCTTCTAAATATATTGCCTGTTCTCAGAGCCTGCCTGATTGCTGTTAAAGGATAATTAGGAGATGCTACGGTAATAACTTTTATGTTTATGTTAGTGAGGTACAAATTAGCTGTTAAGAAAACACTATAGATAACACTTATTACCTTGCACCTAGAGACCAGTGTCCTCCCTGTCCCTGTTCAGAGTTCTAATGGAGGGTGTTCGTGCTGGCCTTGTCAATCACCAGCTCAGTCATAAGACGTTGGTGATTATTTTGCTTATTTAGTTTTGCAGAAATACTCTTGAAATACTCTTTAAAGACTTGAAATGGGATATTCTCCTTCACTGCTGATACTGGAGAAAGAGAATCCTTAAAGAAAGGAAAAATACCCCTCAAGGAGCAGTAGTTCACAGACCTTTTAGCTGTAACTACTTTTGGTGCTAGCCATACCAGTTTCCAAGCATAAATCACAGACATCTTCATAATTTCTCTTTGAAAGAGTAAAATTAGTACAAGAATGCAACATGTAATAGAAATAGAAACTTTGAATAGAGTCCTGTTTTCAGAATTTTAAACTTTAATTTGGTCTGTTTGCTTAAAAAGGAATTATGATTTATTCTTGCAACAATCGATGCCTCTGCAGCAGGGATAGAGATTAACTGGATCTACTCCTCCTAGTTTTGGCTAAAGTATAATTTGGTTTAAGCCTGTAGACCATGACACTGTGTTTCAATGTGTTGAGACGTCAGACGAGATGAACTTTCATGTCCTGTCTTTACAGTTGTTTGGTCACTCTTAATGACGTCTGAAGTCAATCTTTGGAAATTCAAAATGAAATAGGAACTTAGACTGTGTTTCACCTGTATGCGTGCCTCTTATCCTGTGTCAGCTGATAGGATGGCTGCCCAGTGTATTGACTGGTATTATATGAAGAATGCTTAAAGGGGAAGCTCTTTAGTCTTTATTTTTTCCTTTTTAGTTTGGTTTTTGTTTTTATTCCCGATACACAGTTGTACAGCACATTCCTAACTCGCAGATTTAAAACCCTGTGCTTATTCTGTGCCTCATCCTCACATCATCTGGTAGCCTTTGCAGGGAGCTATTATATTTGTTGTGCTACCCTTGTCTCTGAAAAGTCCACAAATCTGGCAAATGACTGACTTGACAAACTGTTTCTTGTTTTCACAGCACGTCGGTGCTTTCGTGCTCTAAAGTTGATAGACCGCCTTCCATCGCTGCACACTGCAAGATGTGCAGCCACTGCCAGCGTGCCTCGTATAACCACGCATTACACGGTTCACCCTCGGGACAGAGACAAACGGTGGGAAGGTGAGCAGAAAATGCATTCTATAAAAGTTGTGGTGTTGTTATTGCTCGGTTTTAGAGACGTTGAAATGTGTTGCTGGTTTGTTTTTTGCTTTTTACAGAAATTTGGTGCTCTTAAACACAGTACTAATAGTCCAAATTAAATTTTGTGATTCTATCCCCCAGTGAGTGTCCAGTGCTATAAAATGGGATCAGATTGATCCGAGCTATTTAAAGAAAACAATATAAGCACTTTTTGCTTGAGTAGCTATTGCAGCAATATTTAATTCTGTCAGGTATGTATTGGTTGGGTTTTTTCAGTTGTTCTTGCCATGACAGTTTGTGAGAAATTAATATATATCTCTGGGCATTCCGGTCTCCACATTCAGCAATTTAATAGCTGCAGTTCCAGAAAAGACACCGATTAGTGTAAAACAAAGTCATGTGTTCTGACTAAGGGTCTTTTTTATTTTTCTTTCTTCCTTACCTAGAGTTTCACTGAGTGTCTTTGATGCAGCAAGCCAACAGGGCTCTTCAGTTGTAACAGGCTAAGATAATACTCGACTACAGTGCAGAGAGCATGACTATATGTTTTTAGGGTATATCTTCTTGCAGCTTATGAAGAGTTAGGTTTGCATGGGGATGCTAATGTCCTGCACTCTTCCAATTACTGAAGTGGAGAGTTCTGTTGAATATTTAGCCTCATTTTATGCAAAGTAATGCATCTGCGATACCCAGTAGCCTGTATCGCAGAGCAAGGTTTAGTGAGAGAGAGGCAGGGCAAAATTTGAGATTGGTTTGTATTTTGTTTTTTTTTTTTCCTCTTAAAGGGGTAAACATGGAAAGATTTGCAGAAGAAGCTGATGTCGTCGTCGTTGGAGCAGGCCCTGCTGGTCTTTCTGCAGCGATTCGACTCAAACAGTTAGCTGCTGAGCACAGCAAAGAAATACGCGTCTGTCTGGTGGAAAAGGCTTCTCAGATTGGTGCTCATACGCTGTCTGGTGCTTGCCTTGAGCCCAGGTCCTTGCAAGAACTGTTTCCAAACTGGAAGAAGCTGGGGGTATGTGTGAGCATGTAAACACTGACATTAATGGCTGGCTAATAATGAACTTCATATATGACTCTTTCTGGTATGTAGTACCATTCTAAAACATGTTGATTTAAGAAAACAAAAAAAATCCTACCTTCTTTTCAGTCTTGTTTCCTCTAATTTGACAATGCTAACGTTTTCTGCCTGCACAGATAGGCTGTTGCCTTTTGTCTTCTCTATTAGTAGTCTTGCAGCACACCCACGGTATATCTGCTGCACCGTGGGATGCACCACGCTGACTGCACTGGTGCAGAATCCAGCTCCTGTGCACAAGCAGCAAGATGGTCAGTTCTTAGCAATGTCAGATTTGTTGCTTCTGTGTGATAGTTCTTTATAGTCCCAGGAAGAGGCATATAGTACACTGATTTTTGTGCAGACACGGTGGTGTAATGGAGGCCTAAGATGCTTTCAGGAGGGAGGATGGCGAGAAATGAACTGCTCTCTGCCAGAGCCCCCATCTGACTTGCAGCCAGCTGCCTGCTATCACCTGGGGGCTGCAGGAGATGGGCCATCAATTAGTTGGGTTTTCTTACTGGGATGAATACGCAAGTTGAGCAGCCTTCTTTTGAAAGGTCTAGAATATTGATGTAATACAGGCCTGTGTACAAAGTACAGAAGTGATTGGAAAGGCCCTGTTCCATTTGTTTGTTTTTTTTAACCTCAGTAGTTGTGTTAATTCCTGCCTTATCTTCTCTCTTGCGATACCTTCCTATAGGAGTGCTTTAGTAAGCCTTCAGTGGACTGCCAGTTTGGTTCTTTTAATGTATTTAATTTGATGGTTTTGTTGGATTGGCTAGAAAACCGTAACCCACAGCACTGATTCTATAATTGTTTGTTTGTTTTGTAGGCTCCACTTCATACTCCTGTAACTGAAGACAAGTTTGGAATTTTAACAGAAAAATCTAGGTTTCCAGTACCAATTCTTCCAGGTAAAGTTTAGTGAGATGATAGAGTGTTGATAGATTCTCTGTCTTCTTCAACTTTTCTATCGATTCAACAGTTTTGATTCAGTGTAGTACAGCAAGTGTCTGCAGAATGTAATAACCTTACAGTGATAGAGTCTATGTAGATGGTGGCTGTGATAACAGAACCACGGAATGGTGGGGGTGGGAAGGGACTTCTGGGGATCATCAAGTCCAGCTGTTTTGCCAAAGCAGGTTCTCCTAGGTCAGGTGGCCAGGCAGGTTTTGAAAGTCTCCAGAGGAGGAGACTCCACAACCTCTCTGGGCAGCCCGTTCCAGTGCTCTGTCACCCTCACTGCAAAGTTGTTTCTCCTTATGTTGAGGTGGAACTTCTGTGTCCTAGTCTGTGCCTATTGCCCCTCATCCTGTTGCTGGGCACCACTGAAAAGAGTCATCCCCATCCTCTTGACACCTGCCCTTCAGATATTCATTAGCGCTGATAAGATCCTCTCCCAGTCTTCTCTTTTCCAGGCTAAACAGCCCCAATTCTCTCAGCCTTTCCTCACAAGAGAGATGATCCAGTCCCTTAATCATCTTTGTAGCTCTCCATGGACTTCTCCATTATTTCTCTCACATGCCTAACGCATGGCATTCCTTTGAAAATGGTAGTTGAAGATGATACAATATCCAATGCATGCAATATCTGTTATTTTGCATAGTGTTCTATGTTTTAGGAGTCTGTGTATCTCTCTTGCCTAGGACTTCCAATGGTCAATCATGGAAATTACATAGTACGTCTGGGCCACTTTGTGAGTTGGCTTGGTGAACAAGCAGAAGCTTTGGGTGTTGAGTTGTATCCAGGCTATGCAGCAGCTGAGGTAATGGTGACATTAGTGTGTATATGAAAAGCATTTTCAAAACCCTCTTCACTCCCAAGCTGTACATTCACAGCATTCCTTTTAACAGCCACGTACCGTCAAACTGTGTTTTGGTGCCTACATTCCCTGGCCCGGATCCAGCAAAGCACGAGTGCATCATACACCATGTTACAAAGACATCATCTTCAAATTTGACCATTAAAGACACAGTGCTTACAAGTTCTGAATTAGAATGTATTAAATTGACAGATGATTAAAATGTGTTTATTTTGTTTAATTATTTCCAAAGGTTCTTTTTCATGAAGATGGTAGCGTGAAAGGGATAGCAACTAATGATGTAGGCATTCAAAAGGATGGAGCACCTAAAGTAAGTAGCTGTCTTCCCCATAACTAAGGGGCTAATTATGGAAATTGTGATCTCTCTGCTTCTACTGCCATCAGTAGTCTAGCTGCAGCCAAAGAATTCAGTAGCTGTTTTCCCTTTGGACATGAAACGGATTGATAGTCTATGAAAGCTCTGATCTCAAAGCGTTGTAAACTTACAAAATTAGTAGAAAAAGCCTTTGCAGAACAGAAATTTATGTGAGGATGACTTGAAGGACTTCCTGTAAGGGTGTTGTGGTTTACGTGAAATCAAGAAACAAAGAAAAGAATCCCAGGCGCTCCTAGAAAGAAGGTGCAGAGGTGAAATAGAAACCTGTTGTCCAGCTGGTAACCAGCAACAGGGAAGAGAGTGTGTTTCTGGATCACAGGATGTCAGGGGCTGGAAGGGACCTTGGAGGTGATTTTTCTTTGATACATACAATGGCAGTTGCATTTGTTGATAGTCTGTCTACCCTGTTGAGGCAAAGTACAAACTGAATCTTTACCCCTCTTTGCTGGTTGGTCACATTTTTGTATCCAGAAGGTGCCTCCCTGCCCTAAATGTCAGCCTTGGACTGATAGTTAGTGGAATCCAGACCCTGTGGTAAGCGTGTTACTTTCTTGTGCAATGCGTAGGGAGAATTCAGTACCTGCAGAAATCATGGGTGCAAGCTTTTTATTAAGATTTAATTTCTTTTATAAGGTTTCTTGCTAGTTACATAGAGTTTCAAAGAGGTATTTCCTTTCATATAAAAGTGTGGATTAACTTTTTTCCATTTAAGGCAGGGAATGAGAATAAAAGACTCGTTCTTGTTTGGAGAGAATGTAGCCCATGGAGGAGGAAGTGGTTGCAGGGAAAAGCAGTGCACTTCCCTGGTACAATGTTGTCTGTCTCCTGTAGGGAGACATTTTCTGGTACACTTTTTCTCCAGTGGGAGACACAAGTAATGCCTACAGCTTGCTACAGTAATAAAGATTTATTGGGAGTTTGATTTGGTTTTCTTTTTAAAACAGGAATGAACAGTGATTTAATTATTATTTCTTAAGCATCCTCAAAGCCTAGATTCTTTTTTCCCCATTTATTCTGGAATAATGTGTCCATTAACTTCTTTAATGGACATAATGAGTGTGCCACTACAGCAGCTTTTTGAGTATTCAGGCATTTTAGCTGTTGGTTAAGTCAGCTGGTACTACCTGCCCCGTGTAAAGGTTCAGGGAAATAGATGTAGTTTGTGTAACTTTTGAAGCAAGAATATCTTCAAGGCCTGACCATATATGCTGTGGTTAATGTATAGAGTTTCATGCTGCAGCTGGCACCAATCAAAAATGCCAGTGGTCAGAATACGTAGTAAAAAGCTGTACAACTTTTGTCACATTACAGAAATGCTTCAAATTCATTAATTTCTGATATTTATGATGTGGCATTGGAGTGAATTGATTAATTGTATATAAATCCCCTTCAAATTGGACAGTATATGTAAGTAATCTTTAGATCAAGTAGAGTCCCTGTAGTTCTTAGTATTTTATATTACTAAGTCATGTTGACAATCAGAAATACAAAGAATACAAAAAAATTAGGCAAAAATCTCGTAACCCATGTTTAAAGGTAATTCCTGACTAGAGGGAACATTGTCAGTTGCTAGCCTTTTTCAGAGGTTTCCAACCAGTAAGTTATAAGCAGATTACACCAGAGAGACAATTCAAATCCAAACCAGTAATCTTCTCCTGAACCTATGCTAGTTTCCCTTGAGCTGGTTTTGTTAGGTACTGCTGGATATCTTCATCAAAAGCTCTTTTCATCATCTTTTGCAACATTAAACTTTGACTCAAATCAAGCTTTTCGTTTTCTTTTTAAAAGTTGGGGGATTTTCCCTGTAAGATTATGTATGTTTAGAATCTTGTATCCTTACATCACAAATATCCTCTAGTAACGTTTTCATCCAGCCCGCGCGCACGTGCAGATGACGTGCTCCTAGACAAGTGCAGGCCAGTTCCCCTATTCTTACACTCCATCTCACTGTTGGCATTTCTTAGAGAAATACTTAATTTAATTTTACTGGATGTTTTAACATGTAAAATTGGTGTAATATTATAGTAGCTTTATTCTGAGAGTTCTTTTAGGGGCAAGGGTGATGCAGGTTTTTCTTATCTGGTGTTTCTGTCTACCCTATGTCTTATTTATGTGTGTGGGACACGGTGTTTTAATGTAATGCGGCTTCATGAGCAACAATAAAAGTGTGAAGTTACAGGTCAAGATTCTTCGTTCTGTCAGGGTTCCTTTGCCCCAGAGGCATAAGCAAATGTGGTGTAAATGTCCACCAGTCTGGAAAAGAGTCGTGTGCAGGAATGGGTGTCAGTTCACTGTAGTGCTGCTTTACGGAATCCCCTCACAAGATATGCCAGGAGTGCATTATGTTTAGGTGCAAAAGACAACTGGACTAGAGCTATAGCATGCAATAATTTATAAGTTCTGAGTAGTGTAAAACCACTTTATTGCCCTCCAATTTCTTGCTGTGAGTTTGGTGTGGCAAAAAAAGAAAAGATCGAAGCGCTGATGAAATGCTCTACTTTTGCAGGCTACCTTTGAAAGAGGCCTGGAACTCCACGCTAAAGTCACGGTCTTCGCCGAAGGTTGTCACGGGCATCTAGCCAAACAGCTGTACAAAAAATACAACCTCCGGGAGAAGTGTCAACCCCAGAGCTATGGCATTGGACTGAAAGAGGTACCACCTGCCTGATTTTAACAATTAAGGAAAATACTGTGAAGCTCTAAGGTAGTTCGCGTTCGCTTTCAAGCAAAGTTGTAGAAGACGTTAGAGTAGGAGATTTTGAGTTACACTTTCAGAGTTTAGGATCTTTGCTATTCAGAAGCTGATCAGAGAAGATGCTTTCTGAATATCGTGACTGTTTAGTTTCAGCTGCTTCTTCTGTTACACGTGTTACAACTAGAGGTACCTGTGAATCCACTCTGTTAAGTATCTTAATTTGATTTCAAATTATGATCATTTGTAAAATCTGCTTGCAGTCCTTTTAGTAAGTGAGAGAGGGATTCATGCTGCCTGATTTTAAGGGGTTTTAGTAAATGAGAAGGAAAGGCTTTCCGTGGGTTTTCACCAGGAGAGACAGAAGAGTTGCTCCAGTCATAGTCTCTGAAATACCTTCTGGACGAGCTGGTTTTTTCAAAAAAAAAAAAAAAAAATCTCTTTGCTGGGCTTAGGAAGTTAGAATAAGATCCAATTCCCTTCCTAAAATACTTTATAGTCAGGAAATATCACTAAGGAAAACCAGCTGTATTATTTAGAATATGTTCAGTGTTTGACTGTAACATATTCTGTGATTCTTTACTACTTTAAGCATATAATTACAGCTATAAAATATTTATTAAATAATTAGTTTGCACTTCTGTAGCAAATAACCACTCTGTAAATGTACGACATAGGTGTTAAAAATTGTAATGAGGTTGTTGTGAAAGCAGACTTTTGCTGTAAAGTTCATTTGCTTCTAGATGAGACTGTCTGCTTTAGCAAATAGTACAGCCCGATAGGAATGGGTCTGTAAAGGGAAACAGTTGGTGCTGCTGAGCTGATACCCACAGTATGCACATTGCAGGTTTGTTTTTACTTTGGACTAGCTCTGATCTAGTCCCTTGGACTGAGTGCCCTTTTGTGACTGGAATGCTTTGGATGGGCTGCTGCTGGAGCTCCTCTCACAGTTTAGTTTCATGGGAGAGGTATCCAGTTCGTGCCTTCCACGAGCACAATGTGAGCCAAGCACAGTGAGTGGGAAGAATCAGGAGTCCCGCTCAGAAATCTGTTGCTTATTCTAAACTGAAACATTAATCAGCTCCGTGCTTGATCTAGGAGTGCTTATCTGCCCTTCTGTCGTTAGGCTGCATCTGGCACATCATTTTATGGTGGAAAGACGTGTGGTGAAATGAGCAGAAAATGTACTCACTGGGGGAAACGTGAACGTGTTTCTGAGTTCAGCACGGGTCAGATGAGTGCTGGAGATGTGTAGGAGAGAGCAGAGAGAACATAACCTATTTGACAGCAAGTATTTAGAACGACTCAGGCACATTGTTAAGCCTCCACTTGAAAAGGTCGAGGAAATGGTAGTTCTTTTAGAGAAAAAAGTCAATGTAAGTATTTCATTCCTTAGAAGAAGTCTCTGTTGACGTCACTGGTATAAAGATCTTGTGGTTGAATGAAAAATTTGGGTATGGTACTGGAGTCTCAATCACAGTTTCCAATGCACAGCATTTCAAGAAAGAGAAGTATTAGAAAATTCTTAAATGGTAAACCAAAAAAAAGTCTACATATTACCTGGTATTTTGCTGTATGTGTTTATGGATTGGTAATAGCAGCAAATTAATTTTCTCCTACATATTCTAATTGTGTTGGTCTTTATTCTATTACTGAAAAGCTGTCACTTTGCAATATAAAGTAATTTTTTGATCATCTTCATTTCAGTTATGGACTATTGATGAAAAGAAATGGAAACCAGGAAGAGTAGAACATACTGTAGGCTGGCCTTTAGACAGACATACGTATGGAGGATCCTTTCTTTACCACTTAAATGAGGGTGAACCTTTAGTTGCTCTTGGATTTGTCGTAAGTGAAATTGTGGGGGGGTTTTTCATGCTTATTTGTCGTTGTTTGGTCTCCATTTTTTATGCATATTCTTTTCTCTGTTCTAATGTGAAGATGAAAATGCAAAAACATCCACAGACCTGATTTAGTGCTCTCTCTATTTTAAGTGTGCTTATGCCTGTATTATGGAAGGTTATTTTGTCATATTAATCCAGTGTCTTTTACTAAGAACAAAATGGGATACTGAAATGTTTTGTGGGTTTTTTTGTAAACCAAAGTAATAATCATAAAGCCATTACCAGATGATTAATCAAAACTACTCGCAAATTTTTTATGCATTAGGAGAAGTCTAAATTGTGTACACTTCGTACAATTCTGTTTCCTCATTCATGTTTCCCCCTTGGGTGCAACCCCACTTTATGGGAGAAGAATCCCAAGTGGAAGTGCTCTGCACTTCCACAAGCAGTATCCTTTCCATTGCGGAGCTCTTGCAGTTTGTTCTCTCCATACTTCACCCATGTTCACTTTACCCTCTTTAACTGGTCCGGCAGCTTCTTCCTTATAACTGCCTCTTCATCAGAAGCATTCAGATTAGTAGAGACTCTTGTGTTGTTCTGCCAGCCAAGGAGCAATGGTAGGAGATGGTTTTCTAGCACCTACAGTGCAAAATGAAGCATGCACTATTTATCCTGTCCGTACGCTTTACACGCGTACGTAAGAGTCAGGGGCGTGATCTGGACTTCGAGCAGCATGAGACTGAGCGGACGCTTTGGTTTCTGAGATTTCAGAAGGATCTCAGGGGATGTGTGGGTGAAAGCTGTGTTTCTGTCTAATCATTTTTTAGGAAACATTGGGAAAAAACATGTTGGCTTTTCTTAGACTTGCATATTTGTCCTGTGCAGATTTCCACTATCAGAAGTATGGACAGTAGATACGCAAACTCCGTTTGCTTTTAGAAGGATAAAGAGCTTTGATTCTTACAGAGAATGGTGATCAGCAATGTTCTTGTTCTCTGAGTTCAGACAGGAGAAAAGCAACTTTTCTGTGAATATACAAGCACACTTTTTGTCTTGGAACTTCACGCCTGTGTCAGTTTGAGCTGATTCTTGTAGTAGGATTATCTTGCACTTATTTTGAAATTGTCCCATCACTTTAGGAAGGAAAGTAGATGCAAGCAGTGCCTTAAAAGCAGTGAGCTGCCAGAGAAGTCAAGGTATGGTTTGTTGCCGACTCATCATATATTTTATTTGTCTTAAATACACCTTGCAGGAACCAGAAATAATCCCTTTCTCGAAAGAGAAAATGTGGCAACACAAGTTCTTTTAGGAGTATGTTAAAGATGGGAAATGCAGAGTATATCTTTGGGCAGATTCTCAAATCCACAAGACTCCTGGGCATCCACCCCAGCAATTTCAGGTAGAGGTGAGAATAGTCCCGTAGCAGCAAATTCTCAGATTTGTTTTTAGTAGACCATTAATAGAATGTATTTTTGGTAGTAATTTCCTTAAGTAGAAAGATGCTGAGGTTGTTTCAGTCTAAAACAGAGATAGAGTTGATGTGGTAATATGTGATTGTTTTCTTCTCCAACTGTTGTTGAAATATCATACTTTGTTTTCATTAATGTTGCCTTTTTTTTGTTTTTTTCCCTTTAAGGTTGGTTTAGATTATCAGAATCCCTACTTGAATCCGTTCAGGGAGTTTCAGAGGTGGAAGCACCATCCTAGTGTACAGCCTACTTTGGAGGGTGGAACAAGGATTGCATATGGTGCCAGAGCATTAAATGAAGGTGGTTTCCAGGTAACTTTTTCCATGAAAACTTTTGAGTTCTCAATAGACATGTTCTAGTGCTGTAGGTCTGGCTTGCATCCTGTTGGGAAACAACTGAACTGTAATAAAGCTGAACAAAGCCAAATGTTTTGCTGGACAGAAAAGCTGTGTTACAAGTATGTAAAGGGTCAGTGTCAGGAGGATGGAGCCAGGCTCTTCTCAGCGATGTCCAGTGGCGGGACAAGGGGCAATGGGTGCAAACTGGAGCATAGGAGATTCCAAAGAAATTTAAGGAGAAACTTTTATCACCGTGAGGGTGACAGAGCAGCGGAAGAAGCTGCCCAGAGGGGTTGTGGAGTCTCCTTCTCTGGAGACATTTAAAACCCACCTGGATGCGTTCCTGTGTGACCTGCTCTGGCAGGGGGGTTGGACTGGATGATCTTTTGAGGTCCCTTCCAACCCGTAACATTCTGTGATCTTGCCGCGTGCTGATGATACTTGCTGGACTGCAGCTCTGTCATACTAAAAAAGAAATAATCTTCTGACAGTGTCACTTTACTTTCTAATGAAATCTGAAGTGAAATGTGAAAATAAGGGTGGAGGGCAGGCATGGGGGGGTGCTGTGCATTTTCACTGAAAAGATTTTTGGGGGAAAAAAGCACTAAAAAAACCCTCACCAAACCATGAGAAGAGATGCATATAACTCACTGTGTGGAAAAGGGGAATGCGAATGTCATCCTCTTTTAAAAGAACTCACTTGAACTTGAAGGAGGAAACCAGTACTGGTGGGTGATGCTACCCCAGCCTTGTTGCAGTTAAAGGAAAAGGAGAGAGGCTAGAAGGAAAATGTGGTCTTGCAAATATTTTGTATTCAGCTCCAGTGCAACGTCTGTATTCTTATTTGCTTACTACTTCAGAATTCCTTGCTTAAGTGGACTGACTCTGGTGCACAAGTCTCAAAATGTCAAGGACACTTAAGCCTTATGCCAGTTTCATTTCCAGAATGTTCTTTTCACTTAAAAAGCAAGCACAAAGCAAGCACCTTTCTTTCTGTTTCCTCTTCAGTCAATACCCAAACTCACCTTCCCGGGTGGACTGTTAATTGGTTGCAGTCCTGGACTGATGAATGTGCCCAAGATCAAAGGGACACATACTGCGATGAAAAGTGGTATGCTGGCTTCAGAAGCCATCTTCAACCAATTAATCAAAGAAAATCTCCAGTCAAAGACAATAGGTAAGGTCACTGTATTTCGATGTGCAAAATGCAAATAAATTGTGAAATGAGTGTGGTGGTTTGAAAAGAGTTCTGTTAGTTATTTACTGTTTATACTGTCAGGTGATTTAAGAAAGAAGCTGATGTTTTTTGTTTAGTCATTCTTGAGCCCTGATCCTACTGGTAGAACACAAATACACCTCTAACAAGCATCTGAATAGTAAGCTTATGCTTCTTGTCTAAGTAAACAAGAATAGTATGTATTTTCTTCTTACAAATAGGTTAAAAAATAGCACTTTGTGATTCAAAAAGTGTTACTGAAAGACTGCAGAACCAGGAAAAAAATTAAAGGAGCAGATTAAATGTAAGCAAATGGTGAGACTTTTCAAGTCTGCTCTTCACTGTTGTTAGGATGCGTTTTCCTTCAAGCCTCTTTTTCTGTCTTCAATTTCATAGTCTTCTCTGTTTGAGACTGCGTGTATTTTCAGTTACATATGCTGCAAGTGCATGGAAATAATCACCTGATCCTGCCCACAGTGTAGTGATTTACTCAAGCCGTGGTTATTCCTTTAAATCCATTAACAAAGACTGTACAGAGAGTGAACCCAATTAGAATTTCAGTCATTCTGGAGGTGGACACCGTAGCCAGATGTCACAGGGTTAGGATTTCAGAAGTCTCTTCTCTGTAGCGGTGGGTTCAGTCCTTGTGAGCTCTCATTCAGCTGAAATGCACAATCCTGCCGTGGAAACTAAAACTCCAGCGACTGCAGTGGGTTAAAGTGCTTAGAAGCCAGCTGAGGCAGTGGACACTCTGTATGCCACTTTGGCTGCAGGCAGGTTTTGTGTGCTGTTCCCAGCTCTGTCAAGGCAGCAGAATGGTGCAGCACGCTTCTCTGCGCGTAGGTCGTGAGCTTTTTCCAGTGTCTTATGTGAGACAGGAAAAAAAATGTACAGAAGCTTGTTTTCGTGTATAGAAAAGGCTTAAAACTTATTGAGAACATCAACTCCCACGCAGCACTAATGGAGAATGAAGGGGAAGCTTTCTGAAAACTCTCATTTGAAGAAACTTTTTTTTTCCATGACAGTGACTTGGTTTTAGCTACAGGGCAGCAGATGTGTCATGTGCAGTGTCCAGTATTTTTAAAGAATATGATTGGTTGAAATCAGAAGTCTGTGGTGAGCTTTTCTCCTTTTGTAACCGGTGAGTTAATGAGGTATCTGATGTCTCCTGGGACTGCCGTCATCCCTTGGGCCACAGTCATGGTTCTGGAAGTCAGAACGTTTGTGGTTGTGTAACTTTTCAACTTGACTACGTCAGAATTACAAACCTGGCTCTCCAATCGCAGGCAAACTCTCCTGGTCAGTTCTTGGGTTCCGTGAGCAAGCAGCTGTTTTCCCATCAGGGTGCCAGTGCAGCTACTGCCTGGTTGGATTTTGCTATGGTTTGAAGCAATTTAATGCTGCCCGTGGGTCTTTAGTAGAGGGTACAAGGGAGCAGTCTTGCTGCTGATACGTCGCAGTGTATCTGCTGATAACCCCCAACAGAACAGATCTCTTGAAGAGGCTGAAATACACTCACTGGGCTGGTCCTAGCCTACTGAAATTCTCATTCTGTTGCATTTGTTGTTAACAGTCGCCTTTATCCATCAATTATTTTTTTACTTCAAGGAGTCTTTATGTACTAGAGATACTTCACAAGTAATGTACCACCTTAGGTCTTGATGTGAAAGAATATGAAGAGAATCTGAAAAATTCCTGGGTCTGGAAAGAACTGTATGCAGTTAGAAACATCCGGCCGTCCTGCCATAGCTTCCTCGGTGTGTACGGAGGAATGATTTACACGGGTATATTCTACTGGCTGCTGAGAGGAATGGAACCGTGGACATTAAAACACCCAGGTAATCTCATTAGCTCCAGAAGAAGACACTCAAGGTGTGTGTGTCAGTCTTTTCTGATCTTAGTTGAAGCTGCAGTGTATATGGTCAAGTAGCAAGGCCTTAAAGTGTAGCAAATAAAAAACCAAATTGGTGATAAGGCCCTGAAGCAGCCTTTGTCCTGGCCTGTCATCTACATTGACATTAAACCGCTGTTCTACTCGGCATCATATCTCGTGTTGTGAAAAAGGCTACCTGCCTTCTGTGGAATAGTTCCTTCTACTGACAAGGGAAGTTAAAATAGCTTGATCAAATTGTTCTCGGGTTAACTGCGCGCTGCAGTAATTCTATACCGAAACTCATGTATTACAAATATATTTAGGACCGGATTTTGCACAGCTCAAGCCAGCCAAAGATTGCACGCCTATTGAATACCCAAAGCCTGATGGAAAAATCAGCTTTGATCTCCTGTCATCTGTCGCTTTGAGCGGTACAAACCACGAGCATGACCAGCCCGCCCATCTGACTCTCCAAGATGACAGCATCCCCGTGAGCAGGAATCTGGCCGTATTTGATGGACCGGAACAAAGGTTCTGTCCGGCAGGTAGGCGACAGCACTGTGTCTGGGCGGGTTTTGTGTGATGAAAGACTAAGTACTTCAGGAAGAGTCCACCTGACCTACTCCATCCCTCAAGCATTCTACCCCAGCCCTCCTAAGAGGGCTCCAGTGGAGGCCTTAAACTGCACCGATAACTGTATTTTGGTGGCGAAATGACTCGGCCACTGCTCTACTTCCCGTGTTGCGCTGGCTGGTCGGGAGAGCAGGCACGCTAGGTCACACTGCTGAGTGAAATGACAGCTCTCTCTTGCTCTTTACAGGAGTTTACGAATATATTCCTCTGGAAACAGGAGAAGGATCCCGACTGCAGATCAACGCTCAGAACTGTGTGCACTGCAAAACGTGTGACATTAAAGACCCGAGTCAGAACATTAACTGGGTAGTGCCTGAAGGTGGAGGAGGACCAGCTTATAATGGGATGTAAACTGATGGGGAATCTCTTCCGTGACTTCTGATCACCAGCAAATAAGTTGGAGTATTTTACGCTGCGGTGTAATTAAAGTACAGCACCCACTTGAATGTTAGGGAGTTTGAGGCTAATGTGTCCTTCTGAATTTTAGGCATGGCTGCTGCGTTCAGTGGTGCCTTCGGTTAAACCCTGGCCTTATTTAAATAGGACTTCTTCGCAGGAGTCGTGTGGCAGAAAGTTCTTCTCAGGACTGACAAAGGAACTTTGGATCTTGGATTTATTGCTGAAGTTCAGTGATAAACCGAACCATATCCAGAATTATGGATGGGGTGGAAGAATTTAGTATCTGCCCTTAACAGAAGTATTTTCTGTCTCTCTGCAATGATTTACTTAAACAACAACCAAATAAAACTCTTAACAGAAACTGTCTGCGCTGTCTTGGGGTGTAACCAGGCTTCTTCCGAAGCGCTCTCAAAGCTGCACAAACACAACCCCTCCCGCCTTGCACATCAGAAACATGCCCGAGTCCCAGAACACCACAAGTTATTACAGCTTAGAAAAAGAAAATCACTTCATCTTTCAAAGTTTGGTTTTATTATTAGACTTTGGAGTTGTAAACACTGAAAACTGCAGTACAGGGCAAATGAAAGAAGCGGTTCCAGTGATCCTTTTGCGTGAGTTAGTGCATAGATTTTAAAGTTTAGGAAGAAAAAGGAAAAAAAAAAAATATCAAGCAAACATTTTAGCATAGGCTGCCTTCTCTTTCTCCTTTTGGGCTTTGATCTTCTGCTTGATTCTGGCAGTTTCTGTCTGGATAGCTGTTTGAAAAGAAAATCCATGATAGAGCTGTAACAATCACTGCAGGTTAGGCCTTCTAAGAGGTCAAGCCCAGGTCCCGCTGCTGCACCTTAACTCATTTTATGTAACAGAACTACATCTGCTCTCTATTAGGTCAGATTCTAGCAGCAACACACTCTTGTCCCTTACTTTGTTTCACCTGGTAAGGTGGGGGGGGTGGAGCAAGCATAGTCGGTGCCAACACAGAATTGGGGCTAAAAATCTTACCCAGTTAGACCAAGCAATAAAAATAAGAACCCTGTGAGGGGGAGAGGGGTCACTTGTTACCTCTGTAAGAAGGTTTTCCAGTGCAAGAGAAAGGTTACTGAATAAACCTGTATCAAACAGGCTTTCCACCCCAGCGGGCTCTGTGCTCATCAGCAGTTAAGCTGCTACAAGGGAGCATTTTAGACATCACACGACACCATGGTTACTCTGTTACGCTCTTACCAATGGCTCTATTTTACCTTTGTCTTCAGGGGCTATTTCATGAGCCTTTTTAAGATCAGCCTTAAATAAAAGAGAAATATAAATTAGTGTTCTGATGAAACATTTCAGTTTTGTGGGGTTCTATAAAATAATGAAATAGGGTGATCATTACCAGTGCCTCATCGAGATCTTTTATTCCCTGCCATCCTTGAGCACGTCTGTAGAGAGCTTTAGTATTTGCTGGATCTATTTTAAGAGCCTGTAAATTTGATAAAATTGCCACATTAACATTTCCTGTGCTTCGCAGCCTCCCGTCTCTGCAGATGGCACCACTCACACCGGCAGCCGCTCTCCCCAGCTGTTCTGAGGGTGACCTGGCCAAGCATTAACCGTGTAGGAAGGGACGCTCCAATGGAGCACGCGGTACGGGCAGCTCATGGGTTTTCCTACCACTGCACCAGGAGCAGCGAACCTGGGCGGGTGCACACGCGCACACGGAGACGTGCGTGCAGCTGTCAAGGCAGAGGTGTTGCTGCAGCTCAAACTCTCCCAACCTTGACTGTCCAAGTAGAGCTCTCTCTAGAGTGCAGCTCCTTCCTTCGCACCAAAGAAACCCTCAAACGGCTTCGTAAGGAAAACCTGCAGATTTCCTGTAAAGCTTTTTCCACAGGAGCTCATCCCTCCCGTGCTTCCTGAACCTTGCCGAGTTCCAGTCCTTCTGCCTCTTCTCACCTGACGGGTTTCACCGAAGTGCACGTACCCGCTCCCGTACGACAGTATCAAAATAGGAAATGCAGTGCCTGGGCAAAGAGATCATTCCCCTCTTTGCTTGCTTACATGATTTTTTCGCAGCACCCCAGTTAATCTGGCTAGCCAGCTGGCTTGTTTTCTTGCCCATGAAACTGCAAGGTTTTCTTAATATAAATAATTCTACAATGTGCCTTATTTTAAATAATACGGTTAGTGATTAGAGGAACTCTCTCTGCATGAGTGTGGCTGTATGGCTTTCATTCACTAACTTTAAATCATCATTTAAGGACTGCACACAATAGATGATGCATCCAGACTTTTTTAAAATGACTTCAGTATTTCAAATGCCATTAAAATGACTTCAGCTGTTTGCTCGGTGCTCACCCTGATCTGTCTGCTATGAAGCCTAAAGCCTTTTCTGGGTCCAGAACCAGAAGAGGAGGTGTGTCTAATATTCCTGAGTAGCACCCCTTGGGTTTAGCTCGACCATTATGCTCACACCTGTTTTAAAGCAAGGTTCCTTTGAACAGGTTCAGCTGTTCATAATCCCTCATTTACACCAAATAATTCA
Source organism: Chloroceryle amazona (assembly GCA_027560015.1). Lineage (NCBI taxonomy): Eukaryota > Metazoa > Chordata > Aves > Coraciiformes > Cerylidae > Chloroceryle > Chloroceryle amazona. Next base: position 18,033 of record JANHFX010028283.1, read on the forward strand.
TGTATTACATTTCTTTAGCTAAAAAAGTGACTAAAATACAAGGCCATCAAAAGTATTCTTTCACCAAAGAGAGTTTAACCCTCTGTAATACAAAATACCACCCCCGTGACAATGCCAGCCTGCATTCTGTTCTAGCAGCAAGCAACAGCCCTCTTTCCTTTGTTTCTAAGAAGTCGTTACAATTTCATTATCTTTCTACAAAGCTCCATACCGGAATGTTGGTAATCACTTCATGAGCAGCCTTCTACTTTGTTTGCTTTCACATCATAAGTCTGTCAGAAGATTCTTTGTGGTTTCAGTCTCCCTTTTCTACACAGGCAACTTGTTAATCCAAACACTAAACATGAAATTTACCTCTGAACAACTTTCGATGGCTCCCTGCCAATCCAACAGTTTCAGTTTACAGGCACCAATGTTTAAAACACAGGTCAAAGCAACAGCCTTTAACTTTGGTTTGTCTGCCTCCTCTGCCACCGCTTCAGAAGCTTCTACGTACCTGCAGAAAAACAGGTACCCAAAGCACAGGCATTAGAGTTACAACTCCCGTTTTGTTCTGCCCCCCGTTCCGTGCAAACCGCCCTTTCCAAACTGGTATTTTTAATGCAGCTTCAATTCCACTATTACAAATATTTGTTAAACTAAATATTTAAAACCTCCCCCGAGAGAAAAGAGGAGCTCATTGGTGAATGCTCTCTTGTAATTCCTAGGCTTCCAGCGTACTAACAGGATTGCTTGCCTTAGAGAAATGCACTGTTCTAAACGAGGTGAAACCCTCCGAATTCTTTCCAAAGACACTTTCTTCTCAGAAAGCAATGTTACTCATCGGTGGCAAGAAGTCAACGGCCACCACTGCCCCTAGCACGTTCATGGGAAGCTTCATCTCTTCTTCAGTTCTCTCGTAGGCAAACTCTCTCATTCTTAATTTACAAGGTGCTATGCTGTCAGTTTATGATTTCAAGCAGCAAAGGCCTGTTGTTCTGACACTTTCAATGGCCTACTTGATAGAATTTCTGTGGACAGTATTTAAAAAATAAAAACCATGGGTTTGCCTCCGTTTGCAGTTTCAGCCTGCCACGACTGGTGCAGTCTCTTCAAGTGTACGTTCAATTTCTGCATGCCCTATGAGTGCTGCGTGCTCTGTATACGGCTTTGGAGCATAGAAATAAGCAACACTTAAGAAGTATATTAGATATAGTCCCCGGGATTTTTCTACTTGCTGAGCATCATGCAAAAGATGAGAACCAGAAGAGAGAGAGAAAAGGGTAAAACGCTAAGGAAAGTTATAATGCAGTAAGAGAAAGTAAGAGTCCCGTGGTTCTGGCCAGGTGCCAGCTGACGTACAGCGTCCTACGGGAAGTAGGAGATTTTAAGATGCAACAGAAAAGTGTGACATGTACAGAAGAGCTGAAATGATCAGACTGGTTTTATTCTCAAAGTTACCATTCTTTCCGTCCACAAGAACAAATAAGGACAGAACAGAAGCTGTCAAACTGGAAAAGCCTTCACTGGGTTTGCCTAAGAGTCAGCGAGACAACCGAAGAAGGTTGGGATGGCGTAATTATAGCTGATATTTACGTAAGAAAGGGGGGAGGAAATGGACAGGTGTAACACTAAGATCCTTCAAGTTCCACTCCAGCCTTTTTTCCATATGATTTCTAAGTGGTTTACGTAAAAGTCCTCTTTCCTTCAGGGCTTCTGGTGGTCTGTGATGGGCTTTCTGAGGGCAGGCTGAGACAGTGCGTTCTGTACTTAAAGGATTCAATTTATGATTCAGAAAGACATCATTTGTTTGAGACCCCTTCAGTTAAAGACTCAGATAAAGCTTTAAATGCCTGGATTCTTTTTATTTCAGTATTGTCACTGCTAGTTATCTGGTGATCATTAAGATGGGGATAAAGATCAGCACAACTTGAAGTAAAGGTTTTAGGAGAAGCTCATATATGTAAACCAAAAAGCATGACAAGGAGAAGGGAGCAATATGGAAACAGAAGCAAAAAAGACCATGATTTTAAAGGCAACTGAATTATAGAGGGAATCAGGATGATGGTATGGAGCCTCAGAAAAAATAATGACTTCATAAGGGCCACATTTGGGGGTACTCTCTCTTCAACTTAAAATTCTCCCAATTTTTTCTCTGATTTCTAACACAACTTACCTCCCTCCTTTCCTGCCCATTAACTGCCTCGTACACTCTTGTGCTTTTCTTACCACTTATGCACCAGCACGGCAAGAGAAGTAGAAAAGAAGCATTTAGCCAGTTCTTCCTGCCTACAGCTCTTACCTAGCAATGAGCAGTGAAAAATCAAGCAGGTTCCCCAGATTCAGCAGGCTCTCTTTAGAAAAAAAGTAACAGAGCACAGCTATAGGCACTCATTAAATGCACACGTAATTGCTTGACAGCAGTATTCCTTCGGGTTACAGGAGCTACCTGACTGAATGATGACAGCCTTACCTTAAACTTTTACTATACTTTTTAGCTGCCACTGCCCAATTTTGCGATTTGAAGAAAGTATTTCCTATATTCTTTACGTCTTCTGCTATGGCCACAATCTCGTCCACCTAATGAAAGAGATGGAAAATAGAAAGTATTATGATATATATAATTCAAGACTTATGAAAGAAGTCTTGAATTACTTAATCTTTAACGGTAGCATCCCATGTCCATCCTCTTTCATTGACTGTAACACCTCAGAATAAAAACTTTTAGACAAATACTAGCTTCAATCCACTCCTATATGCTCTCTACTTTATGGAACACTATAATCTGAAAGATGAAATTGGTTTTCTACAGGATAAAGGGTGTGAAAATACCAGAGACAACACAGCAGTTCAACTCCTCCCCAAAATGCTGCTACCCACACAGAGCTATATTCAAAGGTATGGACCTTTACTCATAAAAGACACGTTACAATCAAAGCGTTCAACCAAGACTGCCTTATTCCTGAAAAAATGATGTGTTCTGCTTCTCAAAACAGCCTGAGTCACCTGAACTCTGCACACTTTCAAGCCAGCAGCGGTATTGACACAGTTCTCCTTCTCTCAAAATACTTAAAACATCTCTGGGAGGAGAAAGAGAACTACCACCTGTCTTTACCAAATCCATCGTTTCTATTTCCAGGACGGCACACAGTTCAACTGTTAAGTCACTTTTCCAGTGGCAATGAACAGTTTGGAATGACTGCTGCCTAAATCACAGTTGTCTTAAGCTCTGGCAAATGTAAGTATTGCCATTTCCAGTACTATCTGTCCTACTAGAATGAATGACCTTGAAAAAAAATACCACAGCATGAGAACAATGTCACCATGGTTTCCGTGGTAAGTTTAAGGTGCAAGGAGGAAGGCACCTGCCAGTTTCAGTTCTGAAGCACAGCAAATGCTATCCAAAAACATTTTCCCAAGTTGAAGTGCTTCTCAATAGCCAGATAACAAAGTTTCTGTTTTCTAGCTGTAATGTTTTGTTACTATTCTAATTCTGTCTTTGGAATGGACACTTGCAGCCCCCTTTTCTTACCCTCTCACAAATCACTGTTTCATTTACACAGTTTCTCTGTTTCACTTTCTTGATAAAGTAAAAAACTTCAGGAGGGCTACTTTCACTCCAGCTTCTCCCTAACTCTCAACAACACATCTTCCTTCAGTTTGAACGACCTGAAAAGCAAGCAGCTACTGGGAATTGAGAAGAACTAGTTCTGATGTAGTGAAAGTCTTTTAAAAAATTCGATCCTTTATTATTTCTAGGAAGGGGGGCAAAATCTTTTTAAGGGTGGGCATTTAAAAATTCACACAGAAAAACTGTGTAGGTGCAACTTTCAGTTAAGTCACCTGCAGGATGGAATTCTAGTAACTGCAACTTGTCACTGCAGCACAAAGAGAAGGAAAAAGAAAAACAGAAAAAGAAAAGACTAAGTATAGTAACTGTAAGTAATGTGGTTTAGTTAGTGGGGGAAAATCGGCTGCTACTGGCATTGAAAAGAGACAGCAACCCCCACCCAGAGCATTCACTTCCCCAAAACAGAAGGTCATCATCTAAGCAGGACCTTTATTTATTAAGAAAAGAGGCTTAGTGAACATCATCACTGACACCGTAGAGCCCAGATTACCTACAAGTCTTGCATTTTTTAAAACACCTTAAAAGAACAATACTTACATGTTTCAAGTCAATATCTGAATCTTCAGGAAAATCTGGATGAGCATCTCCAGATCCATCCTGGGGAACAATCCCCCAGTCATCTCCTTCCTTTAGCTCTCCACATTCCGCAATGATGCATAACTGCAAAAACAAAGTATACATAACAGTGCTGCCTATTAAGACAATTTAAAAAGAAAAAGCCACAACTTCTGAGTGTTCTTTAAATTCAGTAAAAATGCTTTTTCATCTGTTGTTTGGGTGCATTGCTTTCAGAAACTCAGTACATCGTTAGCCTATCCTCACCAGAAGGCTTTCATCACAGAAGATGTTGTCTTCAGAGGAGACGTATTCCAAGAACACTATCCCCACACTCCACGGAGGCTGGAAGAGGCTTTACTCCAAGAACACTATCCCCACACTCCACGGAGTGGAAGAGGAGCTGGCAGCAAGCTGAGATGCAGCAAGCACAAGGCAAGGCAGTTCAACTACTTTAGAGAAGATGTTTCTTTCTAAAACTGCTATTCCTTCTAAGGTTGCAGAGGTATTAATTTTTCAAACAACCACAAGCTGACACAGCCTACACACTGACTGTCCTACCAGAAATACAGCTCCTGGCACAGAATTCCTAAGAGTTACCTATTACTAAGGTAGGGTTGTGGATGCCACCTTTGGTCACCCGCTCTATGCTTCTAGCTGTGCATTTCAACCTTCACCCTGATAAAGGCTTCCACCCTCACAGCTCTGTTGAACAATAAATCGTCTGTGCAGAGGAAGTTTACAGCAAAACAAAAGCCTCTTAACAGAGACAGTAAAATGGAAATTTACACTGCTAATAAAAATAATTGGCTAACTTTTAATAGTTCTAAACATTACTCCAAGCATTTAGAAGAAATTAATATACAACATTGAATACAGTAATAAACATCACCCCTAAGTGCTTTGGATTTTGCTTACCTTAGCAGGATTTTCTCCTTTTACTTCAACGTTTTCTAACATTTTAACTACACCCATTCCTTTGATCACTTGGCCAAACACCACATGTTTCCCATCCAGGTGAGAAGTAGGCACCGTTGTAATAAAGAACTGAGAGCCATTAGTTCCAGGTCCTGCATTTGCCATACTCAGCAGTCCTGGTTTATCATGCTGCGTTGGAGGGGGAAAAAAAAATCACAATCAACATATAAAAGATGTTATGAAATCATACATAAGAACCTCTAAGGCTATCATTATTATATATAGCAAGGGCAGCTGTGAGGACGACTTGGTAAACTGCACAGTTCCATACAATGTGGCCAAGAAGGGAGGTTCTCCTCCCCCTCTACTCTGCACCAGTGAGAACACATCTGGAGTGTTGTGTTCAGTTCTGGGCTCCTCAGTTCAAGAGGGACAGGGAAATACTGGAGAGAGTCCCATGGAGAGCTACAAAGATGCTGAAGGGACTGGAACATCTCTCTGCTGAGGAAAGGCTGAGAGCCCTGGGGCTGTTTA
>JANHFX010028286.1:6610-22848 GCA_027560015.1 Chloroceryle amazona
CCTGGATCTGTTGCTGTGTGGGCTGCCCTGGGTGACCCTGCTCTGGCAGGGGGGTTGGACTCGATGATCTCCAGAGGCCCCTCCCAACCCCCACCATTCTATAAAGTTGGCATGTGGGAAAACACTTGATTATTTTTCTAAACTTGGCTGAGGGGGTGAAAACAGTGCTGGCTGTGTGACAGAACCATGCGCTGTTTGATTTACTTGTCAGTTAAAAAACAAGAATACTTAGGTATGTATTGATGCTGTTGTTAGCATAAATGAATCATAGCTCAGCTTTTTCTCCCAAATATGTGTGTGTTTCATAGTCGGGCAAATTAAAGATAGCACTCTGGAATTAGTTTCTCAATTCTGAACTTCAGTTTCTGTAGTATAATAATGGCCTCCTTCCTGTTTATGCATACTGACTGCAGGCTGAACCTTTGCTCATTATTTGCCTTTTCTCTGCAAAATGTAGTCTGTTCTAATAATGCAAACCCAAATACTTCATTGTGTCACTTCCAGAAAGCAGGATATGATAGGTAAGTGCAGTCACAGAATTGCCTTGACTGGGAAAAAACGAAGATGATGGAGTCTGAACAGTCAGCACAGCTTCATCCTTTAGGTAAGGGGAGGCTCTAGGTCCCCTGGACAGTGTTTCCCAAGGAACATTTTCCTGTCACCCTCTCCTAGGCAGCTCTGCCACATCTTCCTTGTGTCACCAGCTAATGCAGTCAGGGACTTCAGATGGAAGCATTGGCTTTCTTCCTGCCCTGGACTTTCCAGTGTTCAAGTGAGCTTAAAAGTGTTTAAGCCTGTAAGATTTAAAGTCTTGTTTTCCTATGTTTTCTTGGAAAAAAAACCCCTTTGAGTTAATTTTAGTCTGCCTAAAGATTTGTTATGCTTTGTATTTATGGAGTCCTGGGGAAACTTTATCTAGTTTTCAGTCAGTCCTGAGACCACAGGTTTGATGTCAGCCTTCAGGTAGCATATTAGTGGTGTCATTTTAATCTTTGAAGTGGTTTTGCTGGAGATGCTAAAGGGATTTGAAACAGTTCTATTGACTGCTTTTACTTATTTTTTCTGTGACAGAAAAGGTCATTTGCACCATCAACTCCACTGACTGGAAGGAGATACCTACGAGAAAAGGAAGCTGTCATCACTCCTGTTGCTTCAGCCACCCAGAGCGTGAGCCGGTTGCAGAACATGGTGGCTGGGTTGAAGAATGCACCGAGTGAGCAACTTACAGCTATTTTCGAGTAAGCACATCCACGGGGGCTGCTCCCATACAAATGGGAACTCCTCTTTTCGTGCACGTGACTGCTTTCTTGCTCAAGACTTTTGTTTGTTTGGTGCAGGGCAATTTTCTCTGTGTTTTTGTTGTTTCTAGTTGAAAAGTCATCTGTTTTCTAGATCTCATCCTCTGGGGAAGGATAGCTGAACACACCCACACCCCCTCCCAGCTTGTCACCACTATTCTACTAACGCAGCTTCAGGTTTTGTTCTTGTTAATTGAGCTGTTTGTCTGCTTGAAAGCCAAATACTTTTTTTTTTGTTTAAATTTTAACAAGTATGGCTTCATTAAAAGATGATGTAACTGTGTTGCCAGAGGTTTTGGGGGAGGAGGGAGATGTTGGAATCAACAAGTTCTAAAGAGCTGAGAAGATAAAATGAAAAGCAGCCAAAGATTCCCCATTTCTCCTTTGTACTACTCAGGGTAGATTAACCTAACTTAGTAATAGACCTATGAGACTAGCAGTGATGCTAGTTACCATCTCTTGTACAGCAGCTGCCTTGCTTTCTGCTTCTCTCATCGTTCTGCTGGCTGTTCCCTGAGCATCCTTCAGCTTTTCGGACCCCTCCCTAAGCCTCGGTGCCTGTTGAGGGGCAGGTGTCCCAGCAGGAGTTGGAGCATTCCTTGGCAGAAGCCTCTTGCTCAGCCCCTACAGCTGCTGTATGACACTGGGGAATCCCAAGTGACTGCTGAGCAGAACCCCAGTCTTTCATGATGACCATTTCTAGGACAGAATCCAGGTTCTATAAATCAACCTTTATTTTTGGCCCCTGGACATGACTGCGTGCTGGCAGTAGTGAAATGCACGTGCAGATGTTGGTGCATAAGCAGATGTGCATAAACAAAGTAGCTTAGCAGTAAAAGGTAGATCAGTGTTGCTTCGTAGCTCAGAAAAAGCAACAATTTAATGGTAAACACTTGTAAAGGTTTTGGGTGTTTGCCCAACATCCGTGGAGATTAAAGCCTTGCTGTATTACAGTGTATGGTCTCCAGATAATATTTTGGGGTTTATTAATCAGAATGGGCATTTAGTATTGTCATTTCATATCTGAAGTGCAAAAGGCACGTTGGCTTTTTAAGCAACTTTCCTAAATAGATGAAAAAGTAATGCTTTTAGCTCTCATCATTGGAGTTCCATGGGTTTTGAAAGTTTCCTTAGCACTTGTTCTTAAAAGTTTACAAGTGCTCAGCAAGAGGCATTTCTACTTGGAATGTTTCTTTGTTTTCACTTGGTTTTGTTTGGCTTTTTAAGGACTGGTAGGTATTATTTTTATTACTCAATTAAAACATTAATGTGTCTACAAGTTCTAACAAAAAATATGGACCTTCAAGGCATGAACTGGTCTGTCAAGAGAGAAGTAAATGGAAAAATGGGGAAAAGAATTAAGTAAACCTCTGGCAAGAAATGTGTTGAGTAGTTTGCTCATCTTGGGTGCGAGTCCAGCAAGCAGTAGGATATGTGCTGTCTGGTGAGGAGAAATTGAAAGGTCTGTGTTTTGGACTGTGTGATATTCTGTGCTTTGGAATATTTTTCTTTCAAAACAAAATTCCTTGGAAATAAAACTTTGAAGTTAATTAGGTGGCTTTGTTCAATGAAAAATTAGTTTATTTCCATGCTAGCTTTTCAAAAGAGTTTAGTGTCTCAATTTGCCACTAGTCACTGGCCACTGTCCTCTAATACAGAACTGCTGGACAATCTGGAGGCGTTCCAAAAGAGCATCTCCAGGCAGATTCCCTGGCCCCTGTTTGATAGTGACTGGGGCAGTTCATCAGCTCCTGGCTGCCTTGCTGGTACTTTAGGTGCCTTGGAAAGTTGCAGACTCCTCACTTTGAAAGCTTTCCTGTGCTCCCAAAACCCCTGCCTGGTTTGTGTGGTCTCATGGATGCATTTGGTTGTTTGGTTGCCTGTTGTAACATCCTTCCTACTGCCTTGCTCCTCCGAGACACATTTCTTCTCCTGAGGGTGCTGCTGTAGCTCTTGCTTTTTCCTGCAGTTGTTCCACCATTTGTGTAGCCTCCCTTAACTCTGGAAAGGAAAAAAGGCAGCAATATTTCTGTACAGTTTGTTTTCCTCTGCAGTCATACGAGTTACTGCGTGATGAGGAAAGCTCAGCATAACTATCTTCTTTCTGTTTGGATGTTTGTTTGTTTGCCTTAATTTGCTGTGTATTTATTTATACAAACAAGGCTTTCGCTTTGTGTTCTGCTTCAGGTCTTGTGCACGCAGCCCTATGGAAAGCATCATGAGCAGGGTGAAAGAAATGGGTGAGACATTCTGTCACAGCTACACGCAGTCAACAGATGAACAGCCAGGATCTCATATAGGTATGGACATGACACAGCATGGGATGTTTCAAAATACTAAACCAGGGCAAAGGAAATGTGTACATACACTATTGTCCGAGACAAATGTCCAACACAGTGGAGCTGTTTTTAACCCAGATCATAATCAAACAGGAGCCTGTTGCTGTCAAACAGGACAGTGTAAAGAATACAGAGTAAACCCAAGGTTTCAGTTCAGAATGGGATAGCCAAGAGGGCGCTGAAACTGCAGCAGTTCTCAACAAAAGTTGTAACCTTGCATTCCTCTTAGATTTAAACTGAACCCGAATGCAAATAGGAAAATTATTATGGCAGCAGTCTGTAAAATTACCTGACTGTTGTAGAATTTCCTGCGGTCCCTGTGACCAGTGGATTTCTGAACATAGTTTTTTGATTTGCAAAGTCTATACAGACACAGACGTGCACGAGTTCCTTAGAGGAAGACAAGTACTGGCTGATTTAGTCTTGAGACCATCTGTGCAGCAAACAGCACGGGGCTTCACCTCTCTTGGTTTTCATTTCCAGATTTTGCTGTAAACAGATTAAAGCTGGCAGAGATCTTGTACTATAAAATCTTGGAGACTATAATGGTACAAGAAACACGAAGACTACATGGGAAGGATCTGACTGTAAGTAAAGTGTGGAAGAGGAGAAGGGTTTTTGTAACCCTCTCTTGGGTTATCTTCAGACAGTTCCAGAACAGAACAATCCACACAAGTTGTTTTAATACTAAAAAGGGAGATGTGTGGCAAGTGCCTAGATGTAGTTTTTACTGCTATTAAAAAATGGTGTCATTCTGACATAACTAACAACCTTAATTTGTGTTGCCTTCTAGAATTGTGACTTTATGGATAGATAACTCTCATTCGATAGCTTTAATTCTCTTCTTTAGCCAATTAACAATACCAGTACCTCATGTTAGTCAGCAACGTGTTTGCTTTGCTTCAAGGCAGATTCGTTTGGCCATCGTCTGAAAAATGTGATGGGTTTGGCACCATTGGTCTACGCTGTGTCCTTACCATTCTAAACTTCCCTGTAAAAAGAGGAGATTGTGGATGGTAGAAAAATCCAGTAATAAGCTGTGTAGTATTAGTGCCCCAAAAATCAAACTTGATGTTTGCTGTCATCTTCAGGCTCTCTTGGAACAGGATGTCTTTCACCGCTCTCTCATGGCGTGCTGCTTGGAGATTGTGCTTTTTGCGTATAGCTCACCTCGTACCTTTCCCTGGATCATTGAAGTTCTTGACCTCAGGCCATTCTATTTCTATAAGGTAAAGAAATACTGTCTTGGGACTGGATCCATATTCAAAATGGCACGTTGCTGGATTGAGTGTCTTGGAGGATGCCCTTCCTTCCTAGGTGATGAAGTTGGAGGAGGACTGATGCTAATGTATAATATGGCTCTTTGAAATTCTGTCTGTTGTTAAGTGTATTTCCTGGAATGTGTAATGCTGGAGTTGAAGCTGAAATTTAAAGCAAGAAGACTGTTTTGTAAATGGTACTTGACTGCAGCCTGCTGTTAATCACCTTTTAGTTCTTTATATATAAACACTTCTAGTAAAGTATTCAGGCAGATGTTTTGATGGTGTTTATATTTGCTGACTGCAAGCTGTAGTTCTGCTTATTAGTGACAAAACAGCAATAATATCCTTTGTTGCCTTTGGCTACTACTACTCATCACAGGCTTGCCTTGCTAAATGGTATTTTCTTCTCTGTCTTGGTTTATAGATCAGAATCTCTGTTCCTGGGTGTTCTCCATTTTTGCTCAGTTTTTAACCTCATTCCCCCCCCTGCCTCCAGAGTCGTTTCTGTTCTTTGACTCGTTTGATCCTTTTACCATCTGTCTGTATGCCTCCTGTTTTTACTGATACCCAACAGCTTACTGTAGTTAGTCCAGAAGTAGTTCTGCTCAGATGATAACAATGAAAAAAACCTTGAACTCTTTGGGGAAGCTGTTTTATATTCTGCATCTTAATCCCCAGATGTTGGGCAGTAATGAAACTGAAACGAATTTGTCAATATTGCTGTGGCTGTTGGTAGCCTCCATCAGTCCAGATGCACTGGTTCAGATCCAGCTTTGTGGAACAGATTTACATTTGATTTGAATTTTTTTTGGTATTCAGTGTACATTTTTATGGCCCTTGGAAAAAAGATGCCATCACAACAAACTTCCCCTGAGAGACTGAAGAGGAGTTATTCTATTTGTAACTTTGTTCTTTAGGTGCTTAGTCCTGTAGTATAAATAAGTAAACACATCAGTAAGTCCTCCAGGGAAGTTCTATGGCATTGCCATCTGTGGAGCTGTAATAAAAAAAGACTAAATAGTCCTCTGTCAGAAATAACATAAATAAAGGGAATCTTGCATTGGAGCACAGGGGTGGATTGGGATATTTCAAGGGCCTTGTTTGTTACCCTGATTTGTACGTGTTAAGAATCCCAGCCTTTTCTTAAAGGAAGCTTTAAAATAATGGGTTTCAGGCCTCTTTGTTATGGGCAGTTTGTTTGAAAGGAATGAAAGCTCAACTGCTGGGGGTCTCACCTGCCAGCTAAGCAGATACACCTGCTTACATCTTCCAAGGTGTGTGCATGTGCTGGATGAGCACCACGTGTGCTTAGTGCTTCCATTCTGTACCTGCTTAGGCATGGTGAGAATGGGCCTTAAAAAAACAAACCAAACCTGGGAGTGGGTTGTGGGGTTGTTCTGCTTCAGTGGGACATCTGCTTGTCCATTTCCAACTCCTGGATTGTCTTTGGGAAGTACAACAGGGATCAGAACAGAAGGGCCACGAGGAGGAGCAGGGGTCTGGAGCACCTCTCCTGTGAGGACAGACTGAGAGAGTGGGGTTGTTCAGTCTGGGGAAGAGAAGGCTCTAAGGAGACCTTATCATGGCCTTCCAGTATCTTCAGGGGGCTGCAGGAAAGCTGGGGAGGGGCTTTTTAGGCTGTCAGGCAGTGACAGGACTGGAGGCAATGGATTAAAACTAGAGAGAGGTCGATTCAAGTCGGACGTCAGGAAGAATTTCTTCACCATGAGGGTGGGAGAAACTGGCACAGGTTGCCCAGAGAGGTGGTGGAAGCCCCAGCCCTGGAAGTTTTTAAGACCAGGTTGGCTGGGGCTCTGTACCATCCTGCTGTAGTGGGAGGTGTCCCTGCCATGGCAGGGGGGTTGGAACTGGGTGATCTTTAAGGTACCTTCCGACCCCAACAATTCTATGATTCTGTGATCAGAAGAGGGTTGGGGAAGATTAAGAGATGAGGAGGAGGATGGTGCATTCTGTGGTGAAGTTTTGAACAGGATCCTGAAATGAATATTGATTTGATAGTGTGTTAAGCAGGAGTTGATACTCTATGCTGTTGTGCACGTTGCCTTGTTCCCACTAGGTAATCGAAGTACTGATCCGGTCTGAGGAAGGGCTTTCCAGAGACATGGTGAAGCACCTCAACAGCATTGAGGAACAAATCCTTGAGAGTCTCGCCTGGACTCGGGACTCAGCACTCTGGACTGCCCTCCAGGCCTCGGAAAACAAGGTCCCAACCTGTGAAGAAGTAAGTTACCCACTTTCCTTTCATTAGGAAATTCACAGGATGGTGGGGGTTGGAAGGGACTTCTGAAGGTTGAGTCCAATGCCTCTGCCAGAGCAGGATAAAACGAGAGCAGATCACTTTTTTTTTTATGGTTTTATACAGAAAAGTGCTGAAATGAGACATTTGCTGCAGAAAAACTTAATAGATTAGCTAAAAAAAAAAATCAATCTATTTGTTACATTACACTGATGTTTCTTATTTCTCAGGTGATATTTCCTAGTAATTTTGAAGGAAGCAATGGAGGCAGTGGGCTGGGGCACTTGCCTATGATGCCAATATCTCCTATAATTCATCCTCGAGTGAAAGAGGTTCGGACAGATCTTGGTGGGAGTTTGAGACGGGGTAAGATCAAGGTTTCTGATACGGTTTGAATGTGTGAATTTGGGGAGAGGGGGTTTAGAATTCTTCAGAATTACAAAAGGCAATCCCAAGTCTGTTCAGAATTGTGAAGCCCCTGAGGTGATCAAGGGAAGGTCTAGATGTGTCCAGTCAAACCGTTGCTGTGTCTTAGGGCAGCAGACATCAGTGATAATGTTGCACTTCTGAACTGGAGCAGGTTTTGCCACTGTTTTGGTGTGACTGTTACCCGAGTCCGAGTTCTCACCTGATGGTTTATTGCCCTTTGCTGCTCAGGTTTTTTCCACTTGTGGGGCTTTTTTTGTTGTTCTCAGTGAGTTTGTCTGGGTTTAAGTGATTTTTTTTTTTTAATGGAGTGACAGATCTGCATTTATTCCTCCTTCCTACAGAACTGCTTTTTGCATGAGTGGAGGACAGTACTTTGTCTGCAGTATTTCCTCTGAAGATCCCCTGTGGTGTAGATATTATGGTTTGTTGCTTGGTGGAAGGGAAGGCAACTTGGAGATGGTGTCTTTATATATGGGTGTGGCTACGTGAGACTTTTATCTCCTGTATCTCCAGGATACTCTTGGTATCAAACACTCCTCCTAACTTCACGTGGAAGATGGTGGGGATTGTGAAAGCTTATTTGCCCCTGGTACCAAGAAAACCATCGTGGCACGGTTAGAAATAAGGTCTCCAATCAGGCTTACCTGGCCTGTTATTCAGAAGCTTTCTGCTTTGTGGGAAATGGGGAAACTGCTGTCACTGGCATCCTCCCTTGCAAGTGGCCAGCAGACTTCAGCAGAAAGGCAAAAAGCCAGAGGAACAGCAGCTTGTAAGTCAGCCTTGTCTGCTTCACTCTTGCTACTGGAGCAAATGTTTGAAAGCAGCTGAAAAACCTGAAAGGAGCTGGGGGTAAGATGAAGGTGGAGGCTTCTGACTGGGGTCAGTTGGAAAGAGTTTAAAAGCTAGAACATACAGAAGGTGGCACATCCAGGGAACGTGGTCAGTGTTCCTCTAGAGGAATGTGTTCAGAGGAACAGCACTTGCAAATGCTACTGATCTGCTAAGCAGACTGGAGTAAGTATCTGATCCTGCGTGTTCCTTGGTCTGCAAATTAGCTTGGTTACTCTTGTCTTCCACCTGGCACCAGACTGAAACTGAGCTGTCTGCGATGACTACAAAATAAAAGGAGATAGTTGGGCTGTAGGCCTTGTTCGTATCGCCAAGGAGCGGTGAGCTGTGAGATTAGTTCCTAAGGAGAAGTGATTTCCACACTCTGGTTTAGCAGTTTGAAGGTTTGCCTTCTCCCCTTCTCCGGAGCAGTGTTCCTGTGAAGCTGCTCCTCTGAAGGTGTTTGGTTTTCCTTCTCCTTTGCATACTAGACATGCAGCCGTTGTCACCGATCTCCGTTCACGAGCGCTACAGTTCTCCTACAGCTGGAAGTGCCAAGAGAAGGCTCTTTGGAGATGACAGCCCCAAAGAAATGCAGGTGGAAAAAGTAATAACTGAGGGAACTAAGCTGACAATCGCTCCGGCGTCAAGCGTTGCTGCTGAAAATGTGTCGCTTTCTCCTGTCCAGACCATACTGACCATGACAACAGCTGCAGTGCTAGGAAAAACAGGACAGAAGGTTACCATCCCCCTGCACGGTACGTACTCTTCCCATTTTTCTTCTCTACTAGATGTTTTGCTTGCTCTGAACATCTGCTTGGACAGACCGTGCCTTTTGAACGTGCATCACGTTCTCTTTTTTCAAAAGAACACATTAGCACTTTTTCTGCTGACACCTCCTTCCATGGAGACATCCAACAACCATCCCGAGGATTCCTTCTTGCAAACAAAGTTGTGGAGTTCTCTCTTCTTCCAGTTGCACCTTGCCACAGATCAAGTGATGCTGTGGTTCTCAGCTCCAATTACAATTTACTTCTGTTTGTCTCAACTTTGGTCTGTTATAATCTTAGCAGGCTCTGCAGTTTCTGGATGAGGGCTACATATTAACGTCAGCAAAACGGTGGGGGATGTTTGTTTTGTTCAAGTTGGGAGGTGCTTGAGTATTTTGGAAAATGTTGCATGAGAAATGAGCTTTACAGCCTTTTTGAATTTAAAAACTGGGTCTGTAGGTAAAGATGAAAAGAAACATGAGAAGTGTAGATTTTTAAAAGATTTTTCAGCAAAAGAATTTGACTACTTAGGGAACCAGTGAGGGCTGTATACAATATACTCTCAGGTTTGCAGAATAATACAACAAAAAGAAGGGGAATGCCCACCTCCCCCAAAAGGGGAATCACAGAGCTGTGATTTCTTTTAAACCCTGCGCTTTTCGAATCGTTTCAGAAACGATTGTTCACATTCCTGCTCTTCCTTTAAGCATTAATATGGAGACTCCCTTTTCACAAGGAGTCGTGTGTGAAAGACAAGGGGTGATGGGTACAAGTTACTCCTGAGGAGATTCCGATTGGATTCCAGAAGGAAATGTTTTGCCATGAGAACAATCAGCCATTGGAATCATCTCCCAAGGGAAGTGGTGGATTCCCCTACACTGGACACTTTTAAGACTCTACTTGACAGGGTGCTGGGCCAGCTCATTTCAACTGAATATCTATATAAATATATTTAGAATATATACATAATTTGCCTTAAAAGGTTGGACTAGATGATCCATGAGGTCCTTTCCAACCTGGCATTCTATGATCACCAGATAGCTGCTATTTTTCAACCATTTCTGAAGATTCTGAGGGACAGTCTTTTTACCATCCAGCAGAGGAGGATGAGGAGTCTTTACTACGAAGTGTTTGCGAATTCATTTATCATTTGCCATTTAACTCTGCAGCACGAGGAGAGTGAGCTGTTTATTCCTGAATCTCTCTCTCTCTCATCCCCAGGCATTGCAAATGAAATGGGGGGCATCACGTTGATCCCCATTTCGATGAGTTTAGGTCAGCCCTGTAAGGTGGAGGCCCAGGCTCCCTGCCACCCGCAGGTGAGCCAAGCACAAGATGTGCATCTGCCATCGGGAGGCAAACCCAAGAAAACAGGATCCTTGGCACTGTTCTACAGGAAGGTGAGTGTCCTTGTTAGGAGGTTGTGCTTTGCTGCTGTCGGTGCCCGTGCTGAACCTTTCCTCCTTGTGCCATGTTCACCACCTCTCTGTCTCCGTGTACCTTTCCTTTGGCAGGAGCAGTTCTTGCAGACCTGGCAGAAGGGTAAAGATGCCCCTTCCCCATGGAACAGAGTTGTTTCACGGTTGGGTTTTATTTCTTTTCATTGACAGCTTCCATAAAGAACTACCTGAGACATATCAGTAATGTTTTCTTATCTCTCGGTAGTTTTTTCTCTTGACTATTTTTACTGCCTGCCACATTTGCAAGGGTTAGACACAGCAGAAATGGATTATTCTCCCGAGTCTTCCTCATTCAAAACTGCACTGTTTCGCATCTGGAGATTCTCATTTGCACTTTTCTGAGGTCTGCCCAGTAGTGCTGATCTAGCTGGTATGGAAGCTCAGAAAGCAGTGGTGAATAACACGCTATCTGAAAGCTTCTAGAAAAAAAGGAATTTCTTGAAGTAATAAAGGATTTAAAGGGTAAGTTAAAAACTGTCTGTGCTTCAGAGAAACTTCAGGTTGTTTGTTTCTAGTTGCTTTTATTTCTAATGTAGAGTGTGTGAGGGGTCTTTGGAGGAGGCAGGAGTAACGTGCCTAAGTGCCTGCAAAAAATACATGCTTAATTTAACCTCTTAAAAATATAATAAGATATTTTTTTTCTGTTATTTTCTTACTAGAGAAGTTATTTTCAGAGGTTTTCCTTTTTTAGAGTATCTGTACTATAAACCTAGAATATTCTCCATTGAACAATCCTTGAAGTAAATCTTAATGTAGAAACTAATTCCTGGAAACACTGGAAAGCTCCATCCTGTGTCTGAATTATTGGTTCTTTAATTTGGGTAGTGAGAGTCTGCCTCAGAGTGGATCAGGAATGGATTAACCAGCTGCCAGGCGTGACCTCAGACTGCATTGTGGAAGCTTAGCTCTCAACTGGGTGATCCTTCAGCTGTAGACATGTATTTGACACACCATGTGGTAGGCAACACGCTCCCCTTAGTTACAAAGGAGAACTAAAATCTTTATTTAAGTTTGGCTGTAAATTTTGACCTATTTGCAATGATCATATTCAAATGATAGTTTATCCCTATTTGCCTTTCGTGTTCCTGTTCAGTGGAGCAAGCGAAAATGAAATAAACTCTTTCTGCTTTCCAGCATAAGCAATGGGCATAGTTACTCTCCATGAAGCAAGAACTTCTGAGATAAGTGGCAGAAGGCTAAGGCTGCACTCGATAGTTATTTCAGGTTTTGAGACAGGTTTCTGGTAATCAAAAATACAGAAAAAAATCCTGTTGGTTTGCTAATCGAACGTAATCATAATTCAAGTATGTCCCTGCTTTGTGCTTGTTGGAAGTGTCCAGTACAGTGAGTGAGTGATCTGGTACAGCAGCTATGGTCACAATGGTTTAAAGTGGGTTTCCTGTAACCATTGGAAATCCAGCATCTGAAGAGAGTTGACAACTTAGTCTCTGAAGACCTTGTCTTGAGTGGAGGGGGGGATTTTGCAGAAATGACCTATTCAGATACAGAAGAGCTCTACTTTGAGGACTTCCATTTTTTGACTCTTTGTGTCTCTTTCTTCCAGGTTTACCATCTGGCAAGCGTGCGTTTGCGTGACCTGTGCTTAAAGTTGGATGTTTCCAATGATTTGCGCAGGAAGATATGGACGTGCTTTGAATTCACATTGGTTCATTGTGCTGATCTCATGAAGGACAGACATTTGGACCAGCTCCTCCTCTGTGCCTTTTATATCATGGCAAAGGTAACGCACCGTTTTTAAGAAATTCAGTGCATTTGCTGTCAAGTGAGAATGTAAATTGTGTTCACAGTTTACAATTTGACTGTTTTGTTTGTGTCCTGTTATGAGAGAGAAGGAGAAAATCCTTCCAAGACTTGGATTAAGGCCCAGTATACTTTTTTCCCCCCTTGTTTTGCACAATCTTAATAGCTTCATCAGCCAGTTGGCTAAGAGAGGATTTTTCTTGCCTTCTTGATCATGTTCCCAGTGAGCACTGGTCAGCATAGGCAAAGCAGCGTGTGGTCTCCTTGCCCCATACTTGTGTTTTCTGTCCTGCTTGTCATCTTCATCTGTATAATCTGAACTAAAAATGCCATTACAGTTCCAGAATTGTGCAGATGCAAACATCTGCAAGAGCTCACGACCTTAGAGATGGATGAAAATTTTCCACTCTACAAATATCCTGGTAGCTCTTGAAGATTCAGGTTGAGGAACCAAGCTGGATGCCTGTTACTTGTGCTTCATTTCCAATTCAGTTGGCCAGCATTGATTTAAGGTGTTACTGAGTTCAGCTATGAAACTGGAATATCGGTTTGGTTCAAACTGCAGAGCTGATGGTTACAGTGATCATCGACTGATTCAGACACAAATTCAGGAAAGTGAAGCTAAGCCCAGGCTCCTCTTAAACATTTTGAATGAGTTACCTTTTCCTGAGGAGGACAGTGAAGAGGAGCACTACCCCTGGAAGGAATCTGATGTGCACTGCATCTACCTGTGCTGTTAGTGACTGCAGCACGGCTCAGGCTCACTTGACATCACTCCTGATAGCCCTAGGAAAGCAAAACCATTGAATAGTCCATGCTCTGTATCTTATGTCACTTGTTTTGTTGGGTTTTTTCTAAGTGCTGAGCGCTGTCTGCAGCGCAGTGTGAGAACTGACAGTTTAGACCGAGGCCTTGATACGTTCTCTCCTGGGTCCTACTACAAAAATTGCTGCTCATCTGCTGTTAAAACTGTAGATGTGTGGTGGAAAACCAAAGTCCTTTAAGGAGTGCTCTCCTTTGAAAAGAAAGATGAAACTGCCCACGTGTATCTACCCACCCAGCATTTCGTTCAGGATTTCCTCAATTTCTGTTTAGAAAACTCGAGGGGCCCAGTTTTCAACTTTACAAATACCTTTTGGACTTAATAATATTTCCCTTCTTTACTTTTTAGCATCACTAAAAGATAAGTCGTAAAAGGAATATTTCCTAAGCATCACATGCAAAAAAAAAAAAAGCTTTAGTAGCTAACAAACAAGGGATAGCTGAAGAAGAACAGTGCTTGTTTTTTCATAATCTCATCACCAGAATAAGTTTCTCAGTTATGCTTTCATAGTAATACTCCCAAAACAGCTGTGCAGAGTTGAATAGCCACGACCTGAGCAGCCTGACCTTGCTGCTTGCACTTGGTCTTTAATAGCCTTTTCTTCTGCAGGTAACCAAAGAGGAAAGAACTTTTCAGGACATAATGAAAAGTTACAGAAATCAGCCACAAGCAAACAGCCATGTGAGTGCATAGTGTTGCCTTTCCTTTTGATAAATCCCACCTAGAGGTGGCTTTTTAAATGTTTCTGCTGATAAGGGAAAAGTCAGGTTCTGTTCAGTGTTACATTCATTCTTACTCTGATGGATTTCATCTAATCTTCTGACTTCCTTATTTTCCTTGATGAGAGGTTTGGGGTTTTTTTCCTGGTGTCCTGCAGGTTTATAGGAGCGTCTTGTTGAGAAATGTTTCTGATGATGCCCTACAGAACAAAAATGCAAACCAAGATGTGGAGATGACAGAAGGTGAAGTACAGCAAGGTAACCTGCTGGTTTTGAAAATTACTTGTGGCTTATAAAGAGCTGAACTGTCAAGTAAAAAGTGACACAAGTTTTATGGTTTTAAATGTGTTAAAGAAAAATAAATGTATTGTTGAAAAAGAAACCTCTTGTCAGTAGCCCTCCTGTCTGCTAGAGGTGGAAAATCACTTCCTACTTGGAAAAAAATTGGTTTTTTCCTTCAATTTGCTCAAGGTTGAAGTGTTTCCTTAGTGTGGCAGTGATGCTGTAGTTCTTGTACATCAACACTGATTAAAGGAGAAAGATGGACAGTCCCTGGAATATAAAACAGGGTTTTTTCATAGTATTACCTGCCCTGAAGGCTTAAATAGAACTTGTTTCAGAAAATAAAAATGGTGACTCTGAGATCACCATTTTCTTATATTTGGGTTTCTTTTAAATAGAATCATAGAATGGTTTGGGTTGGAAGAGACCTTAAAGATCATCCAGTTCCCACTCCCTGCCATGGCAGGGACACCTCCCACTAGAGCAGGTTGCTCAGAGCCCCACCCAGCCTGGATGTGAACACAGCCAGTGATGGAGCATCCACAGCTTCCCTGGGCAGCCTGTGCCAGGGTCTCACCACCCTCAGAGTGAAGATTTACCTTCTTATTTCCAGTCTAAATCTCCCCTCTTCCCGTTTCAACCATTACCCCTCATCCTATCACTACAAAAGTCTTGGATTTTGGTCAACTATTTTCTTTGCTCCAGGTTAGAGAAAAAGGAAAAGAGCAGCATTTGAGAAAAGCATGAAAACTGTGCCATGCCCATTCAAAGTGATGTGTCAGGAAACCAAGAGATCACAAGCCCATGTACGAACCCTTGAGCAGAGCAGATCTGCAGCCAGGACACCTGCAGAAATTTAGAAGACTGTTCCCAATGGTAAATTCCCACTGTGGGTGGGATCCAACTGCTTGAATGAGTATTGGAGCCACTTTTTAGATGCCTGCTGAGAATTCCTCCAGGGCCAGGAAAGTGCTGATGCTCTGGAGGTTCAGCAGCTTGTCCAGCAGCTCCACAATCACTGGATGTCCTAGAGCATCTGAAGGGGCCCTGGGCTTCAGTGTTCTGTCAAGCAGATGTACTTGGTTGCAAACTTCTTCAGTTGCTGTTCCTGATGGACTTTCTTCAGTTAACAGACTCATCTCTGCTCTATTTTGTATCAGCTCCCACTTTTTTGACACAGGAACATGTGTTGTGACCCAGGGCAGACATGCTAAGAAGTCACACTTGGGCATCAGCTGAAGCTTTTGGTGTCAGTGCTGTGCTGATTGCAAGATTCTGTGATGCCCCGTTTTGCTTGGCAGAGGATGAAAGATGGACGATTGCATTCAGTAGCAGCCCAGCTTAATTAGGGGAGGGAGAACACTGAGTATGAAGCTACTTTGCCAGCTGATCACTAGACACTTTCACAGAAGGTAAATGCTGGGAGTTAGCAAAGCACTTCAAACTTAACTTTAAGAGCAACAGATGGCTTTGTCCCACTCCCTGAAATAAGCATTTGGAAAAAGGGGCCAGTTGTGCTACACTTTTGTTTCCTGCAGCTATTTTCAAGCTTGGAATAAAGATTTATGTTGGCCTTTCTGGTCTCCAAGCTGGTGGAAAATGGATTTGATGGATGGACAATTCAGTGGATAAAGAACTGGCTTGATGGCTACACCCAAATAGTGGCTGTCAATGGGTCAGTATCCAAGTGGAGACCAGTGACAAGTGGAGTCCCTCGAGGATCAGTACTGGGACCAGTCTTGTTTAACATCTTCGTCAGCAACGCGGACAGTGGCATTGAGGCACCCTCAGCAAGTTTGCCAACACCACCAAGCTGTGTGGGGCAGCTGACACGCTGGAGGGAAGGGATCCATCCAGAGGGACCTTGACAGGCTGGAGATGTGTGCCCATGACAACCTCATGAAGTTCAACAAGGCCAAATGCAAGGTCCTGCATCTGGGTTGGGGCAATCCCAAGCACAGATACAGGCTGGGCAGTGACTGGCTCGAGAGCAGCCCTGAAGAAAAGGAC
>JANHFX010028289.1:0-20775 GCA_027560015.1 Chloroceryle amazona
GGATTACTAGAAACATTTTATCTCAACTAGTTTTACTGTGTTAAATTAAGCTGTCGTCCTGATTGTGTCCACTAATAACTTCTTGTGCACCCCCAGCCTGCTCCCTGGTGGGGTAGTGTGAGGAGCAGAAAAAGCCTTGACTCCGTGTAAACTCTGCTCAGCAGTGATAGAATTGTTTTGGTTGGAAAAGATCTTTATGATCATCCAGTCCAACCATTAACCTAATAATGAAAACATCACTATGTTGTCCATACTGTTTCCAGTAAAAATCCCATACATAGTCCCATAGTAGCTGTTGTGAAGAAATGTAACTCTATCCCAGCCAAAACCAGCACACCCAGTCAAAATCCTGGATGTTTACAACTTTTTGATTGAGATGGTCAAATACGGATTTATTAGTGGAGAGTAATGTAACAAAAATCTAAGTGTTAAAAATAAAGTAATTTACACCTAGGCAGAAAGGGTATAAGATATAAGGCAGAGAAGGACTTACATCAACGATATCTTTGCATCTGGGAGTCTACTGGGAAATGCATGCAAACCCAACCATAAGCTGCACCTCCACATGGAAGTGCAGGACAAATTCCTCTTTTACCAGCTTTAAGACATTAAACAGCTCACTAGATGGCAGCAGATACAAAAGAATTGCTAAAAAACTAGCTCTACCCATGAAAACAGGGTTTAAAGACATGCAGTGAAATAAAAATTTGATAATAAAATGTGACTAACAATTTAGCTAGTCTGGATAAGGACAGTGGGGTGGGGGGTGATGTGTGGGAGGCGATGTGGGACAGAAATGGCAGTGCAGGCTTCAGCCTGGTCTGGCAAGTAGTTTCTTCTGCCACAGATTCCACACAATTTGAGCTTTGTCTGCCACCCCAGGCTGAGGTTTCTACCATTCCCCCAGCTCACTAGATTAAAGCTAGTGTGCGTGTGCCTCCCTATGTCACATCGAACCACTCATTCTTTGTGTCAGGTAAGACACAGTAACATCTAAGGATATTTTAGAATAGGTGCCCACTCTGTAAAAGACTTTATTATTCTAACCTACTTTCACCTGAATACATTTTTTTTTGCCCTGAATCACAGAGGCTGTAAAAGAGAGGCAAGTATAATATATTAAGCTACTATCATAATTATGTATAAAAGCTCTATATGACCACCATATCTGATCATTTCTTGAGAATGCATTCAATTGCCTTAGACATGCAACAGTCATGCACTTATAAGTCATGCACTGTTATAAGTTTGATAACCTGAGAAATAAAGGGCCTGAAGAATAAAAACCATCATAAATAGAAAGTGTAACACCTTCTGCTGGCATAGGTAGAGTTTGAAGAGATGTGTGTCCAGGGTCCTGGATCTGTAAACTTCATTCCAGTTCTCAACAGTTTGTCAGTACCACTGTCACAAAATCACAGAATGGCTGAGGTTGGAAGGGACCTCTTGAGATCACTTAGTCTACCCACCTATCTTAAGAAGGGTCACCTGGAGCAAGTTACCTAGGACCATGTCCAGTTGGGTTTTGAGTATCCTTAAGGACGGATATGCTGTAACCTCTCTAGGCAGCCTGCATCTGACTTTGACCACTTCATAATAAAAAAGTATTTTCTTCTGTTCAGATGGAATTTAATGTGTTAATTTGTGCTCACTGTCACTTGTCCTGTCAGTTGACACCTCTGAAAGAAGTCTGTCTCTATCTTCTCTACACTTTCCTATTTATACAGACTGATGAGATCACCTTGAGCCTCCTCTTTTTCATCTGAAAGGTCCCAGCTCTCTTATCCTCCTCTTGTGTAAAAGATACTGCAGTCCCTTCATCACCTTTGTGGTCCCTTATAGGACTTGCTCTAGTCTCTAGTGTGCCTGTGTTTGTCTTTTTTTTTTCTTTTTAATTGTTTTGGTGATCTCAGAATAGGGCCTAACACCACAGATGCACCTCACTAGTTCTTAAGAGGGAATCACCTTTTGTGACCTGCTGGCAATGTTCTTTCCAGGAAACTGCTGACTTTTTTTTTCTACAAGGGCATATTGTTGGCTCATGGTCAATTTGGTGTGCACCAGAAGCCCAGGCCCTTCTCTGCAGAGTTGATTTTCAGTCAGTTCTGCAATGTAGCATGTGGCTGCGGTTGTTCCTCCCCTGAGGTAGGGTTTTGCCCTTCCACTTATGTAACTGTATGCCATTCCTCTAGGCCTCCAGCCTCTCCAGGACCCTCTGGTGTATCTGCCTCTTCTCCCAATTTTGCACTGTCTGAAACCTTGGCGAGTGTGCACTCTGTACCAGCATCCAGGTCATCAATGACAGTACCGAACAGTAGTGGCCCCAGCATCAATGCTTTGGGTACACCATTAGGAACTGGCTTTCAAGTGGACCTGGTGCCACTGATCACAACCTGAAAGCTAAAAGGTGAGAGACAGCTATACAGACAAATACTCCCAGCAGAAGCTTATGTAGTAAACCTGTGGTACAGTGTAAAGGGCAAAATGGTTCACATGCTGGTACAGCCTGCAGTCATTCCCCACATAAACTACATGATGTTGGCAAAGGGACGTTTTGTCTGAAGGACTGTGTCTACAGCAAGGCTTTTACTTGCATAAGCAGAATGTCTGATTTTTTTTCCATGACACTGTGAATATAAAGCAGGCTTAAGGTGTGAAGGGGTAACAAAGCCTGGTAATGATGCTGTCTCATGGCAGACATTCTGGGATATGTGCTCACCCCATAAAACAGATGTCTCACATGCTCAGAGTAACCAGGAGATTTTGACAAGATTGCTGATATTATGGAAAATATTACGCTACAATCCCTTCCACCAATCTAATTCTCAGTTCCTTAGCTAAACCTAAATAAGTTGTAAGATTTTTTTTTTATAGTGACTACAAGGCACACATGTTTTTTAGTCCCCAGGTTAACAGATTTTTTGAGCATTGTAATATTTAGAGAACCAGAACATGATAAGTTGCTCATTGTGAGAATTTCTTGTAAAATGTATATAGATAGTATTGACTTCCTTAAGTTAATGTTTACTTTGTAAAAATAATCAAATAGTTTCATGAAATACAGCCTATGTACATGCAGATAGGCATACACACAAATGTATATATATAAATATGTAATTATGAGTGGTCAGATACTCAGTTAACAGATACATTTATATTGACTTCAAAAATAGAAAATAACAACAATTCAAGAAACAGTATGGACCAAAGATCATCTTATGTCTAGATTTTTTCAAGATGATTGCCTGTAACACTTAGGCTGTGAAATTCAAATATGTGTGCTCCATGTAGTCAGAGGTACTGAGCTTCCTTCAAAGGAATTCCTCCTGTGTTCAGTGGTGGTGCTTAGTATCTCTAAAAACCAGGCTGACTATGTAAGACCAATGTGTTATCTTCCAGTATTTAAACTGAAAACATTTGCTTGCATTTTAAAGTAAGCTCTTTCTTATGGTTATGCTGTTGTACTATGTGTTGCTCTAAGTGAAAAGCTACAGGCAGATGAATAGGGCTTTGTAATACTGTTCATTTTGTGGGAAGTTTCCTGTGTTTTTCCTCCAAAAATCACTTTTGAAGAGCTAAAGATCTACAATTGCACATCAGAAGACCCAGAAATTTACTTAGCTCTTACCAGAACCTTCGGTGTCACACTGCAGAACAGCGCAGCTGTAGGCGAACAGCGTTGTGTCAGAAGCGGTCCCCATGGGCTCACGCAAGGACCTGCACTTCATCCTGTGGCACCAGCCCATACTGCATGGGGCAGCACATCCTTTGTGTCCCTGCAGCCGTAGTTCTGTCTATGGCCACTTCGGATAAACAGAGAAGGATGGGCTTTCTGCTGTAAACATGTTGAAGGCCATGCGCCAGGTGCCCTGTTTCTGTGTAAGGAGCATGTGGAGGGTTTTCAGGTGTCCACTGGTAACAAGCACTGCCTCACTGCTGAGGCTGTTCTATGTCTGAAAATCTCATGTAAATATCCAAAGACCCCAAAATCTCCCCAGAGAAGATTTCAGGCTGGAAAAAAGGACATAGCTGAGAAAATTGAAGAACAGCTATTTGGAGGTAACAAAAAGAATAGAGAACTACTGAATAAGGTAACTTTTTTTTTTTTTTGGTCTAGTTTTTCCTTGCAAGTTTTATGCATTCTTAAGAGGGCAACTGATGTGAGGTAATGTGGGTTTAGCTCCAGTCAACTTTAACTACACATTTAAGGAATTGTTAGCATCATTGTAGGATGGTTTTCCAAGTAGTGGACACATGTTATCCCTATGTGAAAAAGGTGTGCTTTCCTCCTGAAGGAAGCAGGACGTACATAATGATGTATAAAAAGACAAAAAATATTCTACGGTATTTTTTGCCTTCCTATATATACACTTCACAGAGCATCCAATGTTAGAAATAAGTTATATTATCTTTTCACATGCATCAAGTTATTTGTATTTATGCAAGTCTAAAAATCCCTTTCAGTACATGAGGAATGTAGGAAGACATAAATATTTCTGGAATGGGGAAACTAGTAAAGTGGACAATCTTAAGCCAAAAGCTTTAAGATTATCTTTCTTATGTTGGTTAATTAAATGTGTGCTTTAGAGGATTATTTGAAAAGAAGCAATGAGGTTTTGCCTGGACATATTGATATATATTGTCGTTTATAGTTTCCAAGAAAGTGTGTAGACAGTTTGGTTGCCAAAACTGGCAATGTAAATTGTTATGCAAAAGACTGCTCATTTACTTGATATATGTATTAGTACATTTGTCTTTAGTCAAAGCAATTCTGTTCTGCCTTTAACAGTGCCTTTGTGACAAGTAACAGTGAGCCAACATTATAAACACATTTACGGTTGTTTAAAGATTCTCTGTAGTATAGGCAAAATCGAATTTTGCTTCCCCATTGATGAGAGTGAGATAGCTCTGGGGGCAGAAAAATGTGTTTTTCTAGTAGTGATAGAGCTGGTGCTGGGGAGGAGGATGCAGGTAGGGATCAGCTTGGACATAGAAGAAAGGGTCTCAGAGGAGTCCCTGGTGGTTTCAGGAAGTTGTTGCAGTTAGAAGGAAGGATGAATGGCATTTCAGGAAAATTTTTTGAGGAACATGGCCAAAGGTGCAGTTATGTCTGAGACAGGTAAGAGATCTCTGAGGCCCTGCAATGACAGGCGCTCCAGCACTAGGAAGGAGGTAAAGTTGACACATTTCCCTTTAGCAAAGGAGAGTGTGGTCACAACCAGTACAGGAAGTGCAGTGATGGTGAACACAGGGCTGCAGCAAATAGACTTTTTGTCAAGAGTGAGCTTCCCTCATTGGCCCACACTCCTCCAAACCTGCATGTTGCTGTTCTTTGTGGCTTCAGGTGTTGCACTGGTCTCTTTGCCCAGCTGTTGGTTCATATCTCTTTGATCCTTTCAGGCCCACTGAGGATCTGCAGTAGTAGTGGGAGCAGCTGGAGAAAGGAGACAGTACTGCTTAGGCTTTTCTGAAACATGTTGTCCACAGGATCTGACAGCATGTGCCTCTCTCATGTCACCTCTCGGTGCTTGGATGGAGACAGGTAACAAAAGGAGCTTGTTGGTTTGTTCAGGGCCACACACTTCCATGGATTTTTTTTTTTCTCACTCCTTTATCTTACTGTTATCTTTCCCAAATTTGCAATATCAAGCTACTGCCTACTTGTCTGAAGTTGTTCCTGAGGTTCTTAGGTTGTACACAAGCTGTAACTCAGAGAGAGTGGATAAGGTTATTTATCATATTTCAGTCAATAACAAGAATACCCCCAAACCAAATATATATCGTCCCAAGCATATTTTGCTTTGTAGTAATCCCAAAGGTTCTGTTTAAGAAGAAGAATGCCTTAAAAATCCTAAATATACAAATATATGATATATAAAGTTTGAATACATGAAATCTTAACTACACTTCTATTGGATATCCTGACTACACAACCTTGAATATATATCTAGAGGTTATGTAAAACACAGTAGTGTCCTGATACCCGTTATTCATGTTGGATTGTAATCTGCAGTAGTTTCATTATGCTTATGTATTACTATGGAATGAAGTAGCTTTCGGTATAAAAAGCAGTGCTATTTGGCTCTACGTAGTATTTCCCTGGAACTTCAATAGTTGTAGTAATAATGAGAAATGTGTTTGGACTAGCTGTCACACAGATTACCAGCATCTTTGTCCTTCTTTTTTCTGTGCTGGATCTGGCTGTATCTCTGGGAACACGTGTGTCTCCCCGTGTGTTGGTGTGCTTGGGATCATAACAAAGGTATGTTGATGACAGCAGCTTCTTGCTGCCAGACCACACGAGGGACCTAAAGACACGCATTGCTTCCTAGTAGCCTCTGTGACCTCGAAGGATCATTTGCTTCCAACTTTGGTTTTCAGAAAGTTGCTTATTTTATTTTAGTTTTAGTTTTTGGGAACTTTACTATGTATTCACCTATAAGCTTTCTGAGAGAAGGTCTGAGAAAGGGGCTTACAAAAAAGGCTGGTTTAGATTTTAAACAACTTTATCATGTCTGCCTAGTGCACTGAGAAAGACTGTGTGTCATCTAGACCATGAATCATATATCATGTGAAGACATTAGGGGGAGGGCGTCTGCACTCATGTATTATACTGTGGGTGCACACAGGAAAGATATTCAAGAAAATTAGCATCTGGAATTTTGCCTTTATGATTAGCAATTTTGAACATTTTGCCAAGCAGACAACTGCTGAAGTGATGAGACGGTTCCATAAATCAGAGGATAACATTATTAAAAGTAAAATTCTCCATAAATATAATAAACTGGAGACACTCTGTAGTATGCAGCTTTGCTGCTGCAGTGACTCACTGTTCTTCTAACAGCTGTTCTTTCTCCAAAGTGTACACCAAATGTGTAATGAGGGCATCTCTTCTGCAACAGTGAAAAATGTCTTTGATATAGGCTAGTTGGGCCTGGAGAGAGCAGCACTACCTGCATCTAGGCTGCCTCAGTGGCATCATTAAATAGTCCTGGGAAATGTCTTCCTCAGTCAAGAGATCTCAGGTCACATCTCCTTTGGGACTCCTACCCTTGTCTCTATTTTACACTGTGGTCAGGAGACATGAGACAGGCTTATGTCCATAGAGCTGACATATATTACATTTCAGTCAATGTAAATAATAGATATGGGGGTTTTTTGTTTGTCTGCAAGAGTAATTTCTACCAAGAGAATGTTTGGGACAACCAGGAATTATTTTACTGCAATGATTGCTCCTTGTTCTTCAACTGAAAATGTAATGCTGGTAAGAGGTGTTGTGGTAATATGACATCACTGCCAATGGTAGAATGCTGTAATACCATGCTGCACCTGGATAGAACCCTCAATCTGAGATCAAGCTGCATTCCTGACATTAACAAACCCACTTAATGTGTTCTTGGAGGAGATAATACAGTGCTATCCATTATTTACTGGGGGCAGGTGGGCCCTGGGTGTGATTTCCTTGTGGTTAGGAAGTGAGCATGACTGAGAGCTGTCCCCTTCTCAGCCAGAAGGGGATGTAGTCTTCTCCACAGCCTCACTTTTTGCCTTCTCTTGTCACCCTCCAAGTCACCTCCCCATGCTGAGAGGTACTACAAAACCACATGCATGTTTCAGATATGGATCCGCCATGGAGGTACTGCAGGGATTTTTGTCTGCACTGCACTCAGGATTGGCCATACTGAATTCTGCCCAACACAAGAAGGCTGTGAGAAGTCAATGTGTATTTTCATCTCTGTGCTGTATACAGGGAATATACAGCACAAAATGCAATGACAGACTGACATTAAAGGCAGTTCCTTTCCCTCTCTGCTTTTTCTGGCAGCAGCTGAACATGCACCGACAACACACCTTCCATTACTAATATTTTGAAACCTAGAGCAGAAGAGTGCCTCAAACCGCAGCCTTATAACGTAATGAAGAATACACACAGCTGCATTAACAACCACATAATTATTTAATTAGTTTTTGACAGCTTCAAATTGCACAGCTGAAGGAATGCAAGAACCGCACATGGAAACCTGCCAACAATGGTTTTACACGTACACAGATGGTTTTAGCTATTGTAAGCACAAACCCAGGTTGCTGTACTTTTACTCCAAAACCTAATAGCACATCACACACTGCAGAAGTTATATCAAGGGAATAAAAATGCCATATGTAATTATTCCTTCCCCTTTATGTCATAGTATTGCTGTCTTTCTATTTAACTTCCCATAACTGAGCCCTGTGAGACCAAAGATGGGAATATTTTTGCACCAATTTAAGTAACCTGTAAAGTAACAGGTTGTTACTCTTTGGACTTTTGGAATAAGCAATTATAATGCCACTAATTAATGTTATATATTACTTTCTATTTTGAAGTCTTCTTATGGATATTAATTAATTAACACATCCGTTAAGAAGTTAAGTATTGGTATTTTTATACTAAAAAAAATAAGAGAAGTGTAGCAATTTGTCAGAGGTCACAGGGATTCAGGGACAAAAAAGATACCAAATTAAGGATTTCCTTGATTTTCATCTGATTCTCTGGAGACATAGAGCAAGAAATTTCAATATAGAAAGGACAGAAAAAAAAGTGGCTGCAACAAAACAGATGAGTAACAATCTGTCTTTGGAAAATAGATTATACTAAAGGGGAAGATAATAATTTAGAAGTGAAGTGAAGCCTAATGTACTGTAAATATTTGCTCTTCTGCTGCAAAGCTAACACCCATCTCCCAAGTCACTCCAAAGTGTTTATAATTTCCATGTGTCATGAGCTCCATGACTTTATATACTAGAGGGGAAGTGATTTCTCCTGAGTGTACCTAATTAAGACTAACAGTTAAAATAAAACACAAATTATTTCAAAATTTCACTCCATGCTCTAAATGAACACAAATGTTGTATGAGGTTAAAAAAGTTAAGTCCCTCTTTTTTCCACATAATTGTAGCTTTCATATTTTCCAGGCTTTGCTTTTTATGGTTCTGGATGGGATAGGAAATGCTAAAAACCCACAAGAAAAGGCTATTCCCATAGAGCTGTGTAAGATATTCACAACAAAAACCTAAACTATGTGGAACACATGTGGTTTCAAGTTTCAGAAGAAAGTCAAAACTTAGACTCTGTTCACTGAAGTTTGTAAGAGGGTTTGAATGAAACTGGGCCCATTTTGAAGCAAATCTGTTCAGATACCTGGTTTGAGTCCAAGAAGAAGTCCTCAGGCCTGATCCTGCTGATGCTTTGAAGGGGACTTGCTGCAGACAAATGATGGGTGGAGGAAATGGCAGGGCTGTGGTGCCCAGCTGGTGGGAGAAGGACAAGGGCACTGGCTGGGGCTTTGGGGCTGTGAAAACAAGCACAGCATTGGTGGGTGACCTGATGTAGAGGACTGTAGTTAGGAACAGTTTTGTGAAAGATGGGTGACTCACATCCAGTGCAGGACATCCTGGACAGCCCCAACACATCTGTCAAAGGGCACCTTGCTACACCTATCTCAGCACAAGCATGAGACTAAAGACTAGGAGACCTCAAATACTTCAGAAGTGTATCCATCACTACATTGCATTTTGTAGGATTTATGTGGATATCTTTGCAGCCACAGGGAAAACACAGGCTTGTTTTACTTATAGAGATCTCACTGACTGAGGAAATGAAAGACTGAAAAGAAGTATTTAGTATCTGTGATGAAGCCATGCGCACTTAAATCTTTGAAAAAGCTCATTCCAAATAAGAATATTTACTTCATTGTCCTGAAATAACAAAGTGGAAATTATCATCAAGAGGTACAGTTTTTTAAGAGCTGTATACAGGAAAGAGTCACTTGCTGATGCTGCAACATCAGTCTCTCGAGATGCCAAAGTAAAAATAGTGAGCTAGGTTACTGGTATTGCAAGAATGGATATCAGAGTGGATTTTTTCCTTGTGTATTCCTAGAAACATCTTTAGCTGAGCTACTAATACTACTGTATATTATTTAAATGGAAAAGTTTTTAAATCAGCTTTACCTTTAACTTCCTATGGTGTTAATTGCTTTTAAAGTTTCTGTCACTGCAAGCAACGAAAATAGGCTAGAAAGCTTATAATCAAGGTTTTATTAATATGATCAGAATGGCATAATACCTTTATAGACAGATTTGTTTCTTGATTTCATGTACATAAATCACAATACATTTTCCTCATATATTTTTATATTTGGGAATATTTAACTGAAAAAAAAAAAGATTTTTTTTCTGAGGCAAAAATTTAATCAAAGAGCAGAGCAAATAATTTCTGAGTAGATGGAAATACAACATATGCTTGTGGGTAAGGTCCATATCAGACTAATGAATACTAAGTTTCCCTATTTTCTCTTATATTTTGTATATGCAGTTCTGCAAGCTCAGCACAGTGAGGGCAATAGTTATGCTCACAAATGACATACAACCCATTGCAGCTCCAGTTCTTCCATCTGCACTCACTTTGATTAAGCACAGGTCAGTCCTGTATGTGATAATTATTATTATCCTGTAAAGTTGTTTTTTCTTTTGGGCAGACGCATGTGATTGGGCTTTAGATGACATGGTACGGTTCCTTTTGCCAACAAATCTTCTCATGCAGCATAATTCTGCGCTGAATCTTAACAACTGTCCACAGTGTACAACTTTCATTCCTCATGCCTGCTGTTGTTCCTCTTCATAAAAATACTAACGGAAGCTAAATTGGAACTAAAGACACCATCATCCACCAACCTACTTCCTCATGATCCAGTCTGGCCATACATTCATCTTGTCCAGAACTAACTGAAAATCTCCCAAATGACTGGGTTTTCATCACTCCCCTAAGTGACCAACACATGCTTGTGTGGTTTCTGTCATGATCCTGTGCTCTTGCTCAAAAATAACTTGTGGGAAACACCCTCAAAAAAGCCTTGTTTCATTTAACACCATCCTTTTCCTTGGTGCATCCAAGAAGCAGACAGCAGTTGAGCTTTGGGGATGTTGAGACTGCTAGCAAGCTATTGCTGCCCTGCATTCATGGTCTGTCTGCATCTGCTTCTAATCTTTTTCCCTTAGTGGCAAACTTTCAGGCAGATGCTGCTCGGGCAATGGCATCCTCACTGCAACAAGCTGTGAAGGAGCAGGTACTGCGTCATGGAGGTCCACTCCAATGTCTCACTTGTCTTGACACTGCCCTGGCATCTGGGGCTGATTCTGTGCTGGGCACCCACCAGTCACACATCTGGTTATGCCATCTGTTAGCAGGGGATCACAGATACAACATGGGAATAGATATGGAGTGATGCAGGAGTGTCTTCGGGCTTTTATGGGGTGGAGGTGACTGATGGGAATGAGAATTGCAAATGCCCATCTGGGCTTTTCTGCCAGGGACAGTAACCAGAGAAAGTCACAGAGTATGAAAACCCTTGTGTTCATAGGACACTAATTATCTTGTGTCTTTAGGAACAGAAACAGAAAATGTAAGGGTCCAATTTACTTCACCATAGAAGAATGGAAATGGAAAATTCCATCTGTTCCGTCTCATATAAAAATTTGTTTTATACTTATGCTGCACTATTTGGCAATGTAATTATAATAAACAGAGAAGAGTAATTCAACAGGTAATTACAAAACCCCACATTGTTTTAAAAAATCATATTAATTTGTAATGATTTCATTTCAGGATGGCAATATTTCTGCTTGGAAAATTTCTTACTCAGTTCTAAGTCTCAGTTATACTGAATTGCTAGTATTTAACACTAAGATAAGTAGACCTTAAAAAAAGGAGAGAGAAAAAGAAAGAAAGCAGAAGATGCTATGGATACTGCCAAACCACTTCTCAGATTTGTAACATCAAGCAAATGGGCAACTTTCCCACCAAAAACCCCACATAAATACATATCCCAATTGCTTAAATTTGTTCTTTTTCTGTTTCCACTCCAATATTCTGATGGCAATTTGATCACATATAAAAAAATCTTAAAATAAATTATCCTTCAAAAGGAGATTTAGAAGTATTTTTTGCTTGTTTGTGCAACAAGTCTTTGATATTTCTTGATGATGTATCAAAGGTCCTGGCATAGCACTGGCATTCTTTTGCTTCTAGGAAGCCTGACTGTCTCCTTTCCTCAGGTTCACTGGCTTCTTGCTCAACAAACAGCTCATTCGCTTCAGTAACTTGGTGGAATTAAATCTAGCACGTTCTTACCTCTAACAATTAGTGCTAATTATGTTGCCTGTTTTTCCCCAATAAAAATGAAATATCACTGTTTCACAGATTTTTCCATTGGGAATTATTGTGTGGAGTTCCACATTTAATGTCACTCCATGTTTGAAAACTATTTGCAGTGTTTACTTTGGATTACAATTAAACAGCAAGTTTTGATTGAAAGAATGTCTGTGACTCAATCTTTAACTACCATACATGTCAATTTGAAATGATGGAAATAATTTCCATTAACAGTTTTACTTTGCAGAAACCTATTTTCCTTCTTTTAGAATCTTTTTTATCTTGGTTTGCTGGAAAAAGTGAAAAAACACAAGGAAATTTTTTCGAAATTATCAGCTTCTAACGAACACCAGCAATCACTTTGCATAATCCACACCTGGGCTCAATCCAATTTTCCTTAATTAGCTACAAATGCAATGCCTGCTGCTATGTCTCAGATTTTTACTGCACGTATCTGTTAAAGTGAAAAATTATTTGGATTCTTAAATTAAAGAGTATTACTTAGGTGGTTCAGTGCATTTAGAAATCATGGTATTCCTTGTACTATAAAGTACTGTTTTTGACTTTCAGAACAAGGGCATTTCAATTCTCTGAAGATGACAATAGCTACATACCCCAACAAACAGACATTTAATATATCAACAACCAGGAAGTCACACACAGTCACTCAGGCCTTCTGTTCATCCTGTAAATGCAAATATTAGTGTAAACCAGGGAGTAACTACACTTTTCCTGAGGTCCATAAGACTGACTTTCATGTGTCCTTTGTTAAGGATGGATGTGGTATTCACATCCATCTAAAAGCCTATGCTGTGTTTATATCATGGTGCTCCAGTTACATGAACCACACTGCTCCAGAGGTGGCATTGTTGTCCAAAGGATGGGAAGATCAAGCAGCTAACTTGCCTCAGAGTATCTGGGATAAATGACAGATGAAGTCATATATTTTACCTGCACTGGGAAAAGAAAACAGGTCCTCCTCAAACTTCTGCTGAACTTGTTATCAGAGGAGAATGTTCCCCACTAAACACATAAATCTTCCAGCCCTCTACGTTTACCAGTTTTCATTTTTCACTATGTCTTTCGTGTATATATGTATGTGTATGGCTTCAAGTTGTGACAGGAGATATTAGGAAAATTCCTTCACAGAAAAGGTTGTCAAGTGCTGGAACAGCTTGCCCAGGGAAGTGGTTGAGTCACAGTCCCTGAAGGTATTTAAAAGATGTGTAGATGTGGCACTTAGGAACATGGTTTAGTGGTGGACTTGGCTGTGTTAGGGTGACCCCTGGCATCAGCATTGACATTGCTATCCCAAAGTGCTTCCTTCTCTGAGCTTGTGCAAAGCCCTAGCCATGAAAAGGTAAAAAATATCTGCTCTCAAAGCTAATATTTAAACATATATGTAAATTCAAATCTGCAAGGGAAAATCCAACAAAACTTGAAATTATTTCCTGTCTCTGTCATGCTTTCCTTTTCCCAAAAATTTTTTTTCACTGATGCATTGTTAAAGGCATGATCCAACCCTCAGCCAAGCCAGTGCAAGCCTTTCGGAGCGCTTGAGAATATCAATATCTTAATGGAAATGTAAAAATGGCTTAAAAGATGATATTGCTAAAGGAAAAAAATGAAAAAAGCATTTGGCACTTAGACTAAGAAACGTGGTTGCTATGTTTCACCTTGATTTCTAAATCCCTGTGAACAAATCTGGAAGGTCACTGTGCTCCTTCAGCTCCTGGCTGCAATGTGCAGGAAGGAAACACAGTCCTCAGGCTCAGGTCTGCATGCACGCATCCAAGGATTTGCTTCATGTCCTTCCCACTCCCAACCCGCACACACTGCATGCCTCTTTGTGAAGATAAACTCAATAACATTTGTAGATACTTCACCTGGGAGTAGTCCCTCTGTACAGAAATGGCTTAATTTGAACAGAATAAACCGTTCTTTGAATCTTTTTGTCCCTGCCATTGTAGGCCTTTGTAAACCTGATGTGGTTCTTTGAAAGTCAGTGGAGTTATGTTGTGCAAATACAGGACGGTGCTGCAGGGAACAGCCATCCCCTCTCTCATAACACGTCAGACAGAGTAAAGTAGCCCCAAAAGATTTCTAAGGAAGGAGCACTGACACAGCTGTCTTCACTACAGTTGCATGGGACAAATCCATCCTGAAGGAAGGACTCTCAGAACTGAGAATGTTGAAGATGTTTCTATTCTATTATATTCTTCTATTCTATTCTATTTTATTCTATAAAAACTTTTTCACCAAAAATGTTCCCCCTGTCCTTTGGAACTCAGTGCACACAATAAGGTTATAACTGAAATCTATGTTTATTAGATACACAGTTTCTTCTTGGCTGTCATGGGACATCTCTGGTGATTTGACAGAAACTACGTTGATTTATAAGAGTGAAGGCTCTGGCTGACTGTGTCTGCTCAGAGCTTGGCCCATGGCTCTGAGTGCAGAATTGTGCAGAAAAATCTGCCCCAAAATATGTGGTCCAGCTGTTTCATACCCCATTTATTAGTGTCAGCAGTTGGGGCTTATTTTTTTATGTTTGTTTTCCAAAACGTGCTACTAAGGAACTGAAGATTTAAATAATGTTTTGTGTTCACATTTTAAGTTGGTAGGCTTAGGTAAGATGTTCTCTTGGAAATATTGCTCAGTACTACCCACAAGTATTTCCAAATTAACTGAATTTGTCTTCTAAAGAAAGATTTTTTAAAAAAAAAAAAAGACAAATTGGAACATCATGGACTATTAAAACTCTCTGCTAGAAAGAAATGTCAGCATGACTGATATGTAGAAATTATCCTTTTAAAGGTATTAAAAAGCTGTGTTCCAATCTTTGAGCTCTTGGGAGAAATTGTACCAAATTGCTTCCTGTTGTCTAATTTCTGAAAATATCCTGCCCAGAAATGACACAATAGAATTGTGTCAGCACTGTAAACACCAGGTGAGCCACATGCCCCAGCAGTTGTGGGGTAAATGGCTTAGTTTGTTTGTTATTTAAACATTTTTTTTAGGTAAGAAGAAGAGAAAACAATAGCTGGAATCTCTAGATGCTCCAAGCAAATCACTCCAGAAACATTACTGTGTCAAAGACACTAAACCCTGTGTAACCTTGACAACCCAAAACATACATGGCTGACCTAAAGGTAGAAAAGAAAATTAAAAATTTAATTAGGAACGAGACAGGTATTCCACCCATGCCACCCATCCTAGAGTAATTCTGTGATATTTCAATTTTGATGAAAAGTTTTAATCCTAAAATACATATCCAAAGCCCTTGTTTTTTCTTATAGATTTCATACTAAGCTGATGCTCTTTCTTTGAGTATATTTCTAATTCATCAAATAGACCAAGGGCTGCAAGGGAATGTTGCTGAAAACCTCAAAACTGCTATTGTCAATTTGTTCTTGAGACATAAATGTGAATTATGTGTGCTTGTTACTACCTGTGAGCTGGTTGGAGATGATGGTAGGCTTTGAATGCTGTGGTGCCTGCCTGTCGAAGTTACCACAGCATCAGGCAGCTGCCTCATTTTCTGGCTCCCAGCAATATGTGGGAGAAGAAAAATAATGTTAGTATTTAGCTAACATTACATTATGGCTTCCAAAATATCAGTTCAGCAGGCTTCTCTCATCCAACAAAAATGGGCTCTCACTGGGTATTAGCAGTAACACACACACACACACCCATAATCAGTGGGTGTAAAATGTGAAAAGGACATCTGCCAGGGAGCCTTCAGATCCAGAGCTGTGAATAGGAACTGCATGCTTGGAACGGAGGCATGAGAATACTCTTGCTGTTTGTGTCCTTTTGTTCCTCTGTCATTTTGGGATTTTATGTGGGTGTGATGACAAATCCCCCTAAAGCCCACAGAAGTCACGGGTTTCAATGCAGGCTGCCAGAGAAGGATTGCTCCTCAGAAACCTGGCTACAGGGAAACAGATCAAGCCCTGGTGTACACTGGAAGCATTAAATTCTGCCCACGCTCCACTACCTGGTTACACTTGAAGTGACAGCAGAAGGGGAAGCACTTCAGCTCATTTCTACTGCTGCCCCCCTGCCTACATCCAGTTCCCACTGCTGCTGCTATTGCTGGCTGCTGCCCAGCTGAGGGCTTCCCGCAGGATGCTTGAGGCCCATGCAGATAAGCACATTAGCAGCTTTGAATCGTATAACTGTATTACTGTTTGCACAAGAGCATGTTGCACTGAGCTGTAACATAAATGAAAATCTGCTCCAAACCACATTGGAACACTGATACAGGAGAATTTGTTTTGAACTAGCCCTACTGACAACACTATTAGGCTATGCATGTGTCTTCAAAGACAGCTTGAGAGATGGAGAGAGTGGGGAGATGGCATGGCTAGATGGACACACAATAGTTTAGTTGAGAAGAAGGAAAGCCAGGAACTGGGGTGAGATCTGAGGACTGCAAGTCTGAGAACCCGGCTTGGAATATTGTACTGGGGAGGGCTGTGTATCAGAGGGCAAAGAAGCACAAGCATAATGTCATGGACCACTACCTGAGTGATGTTCATGTTGGATCACTTCATAGGTCCGGGGAGGGACAGTGAGAGTGGGATGTTTTAGCAATTATCTATTAATTACTATATCAGAATTTGCAAAGAGGAAAAAAAGACATGTCTCAGTTATGGAAACATTTCCTGCTCTAACTGAACTTCAGTTTAATAGCATCGAAAAGTGAGCTAGGGGATTTGGGTGATACTCAGAAAGTGAGGAATTTCACATCTGAGATTGTCATCTGTCAATATTAGATAGACTATAGGTCTGCAAAAGAAGAAAGAAAATTGCTGTCAGTTGACTGTAGATGGAATAAGACTAGAATTCAGTTGCAATAGATGAGACTGATGTGGTTTAGGTTTGAAATATTTTTTTTAAACATTTCCTTAGCCGAGTGGAGAGACAATTATCCATCTTTTTCTTTCACAATTAAAAAGAAATTGCTTTGGATTTAAAGCCTCAAATAAAACCTGAAAAATAAACAAACAAAAAACAGAACCAAAACCACAAACAACAACAACAAAACCACAACAAACCAAAGAAATTTAGAGTAATATTGCTGTACAGACAGAAATAAAATGGAATCTGTTATGAAACAATTATATGCCCGAGACCTTTATTAATTTTAGAACTGTTCTGTAGCATACAGTTCCAGTGTATACATGATTGTGCTGATATCCAGGGGTTTAAAAATATAACCCCTGCTACGTGAAAATAAACATAGACCTCCCTACACTTTAGGTCACATTGTGTTTTGCCCAGGCTGGCAGGGGAGAAAAAGGAAAGGCAGGGGGAAAATGGAGATGAAGTGATAGAAAAATTGAAAATAAACCCCTAAGTAAATAATAAAAATAGAAACCCAAACCTTAGGATTTAGAGAAAAACTGAGAGTGGTGATAGAAGAGAAAAAGCTTAATACAAAATAAGTGGAATCCAAAGCTCTAGAAGAAACTCTTTTACAGTTTTCTTCTCTCTGACAAATTTAAGGTAGAATGACTTTTGTTTTCTTTCAGTAGGAGGAAGAAGACATCCAAGATTTGAGTCTACATCAATGTCCCAAAGAGGCTGGTGGGCTCTAGGAATGTTCAACCTTAGGGGGTTCCTTCTCCACTCTGGGAAGTCCTGCCTCTGTAAAGTCATCACATCATGCTTATAAATCAAAATTAAATTGGCATTGAGAAGAAATTCAGACTCAGGCTTCTAGATGCACGCAGAAGGAAGCAAACCCTCTGTAACTGTGCTAGCAGTGATAGAGTGCAAATGTTTATGGCTGGGATTAAGATACTTTATTATTTATGGCCTAAAAACAGATACAATATGTACTCTTCAATTTATTGGACAGTAACTGTTATTTTTGTTACCTTTTTGACTACTTTATTCCCGATTTTTATCATAAACTTCAGATGTATCTTATCTAGAACTGTTCACATGTCAGTTTTCTTCTGACACCTCCAACCTTGCAGGTATTTTTTATTACTAGTTAAGAGATGTGCCAGTATCATTAGCAGTGAAGATTAATGCAAAGAAATATTACATTTTCTCATTAATATATTAATCTCCCTTAATTATCCTTTATTGTCTGTCTAGTCATTGGGCCTCTTCCATTTCTTTCACAAATTTGCTGATTCAGGAATAGCCAAGTGATCTGGTAGTGTTTGATTTTAAGCCTTATGCTATTTGCTATGGAAAAAACATCTTAATCCTTTTCTCTCCTGGATCCTACTCTTACTTATGTTCTTGTTTATTGACTCAATCTGTGTCAAATTTCTAAATTCTAGAGACTTCCTCATTTTCTCAAAGAACCCTGCTGCTATCTAGTTACATTGATATGACTCCTTCCTTTCTGGTTTCCTTTCTTATTTCATATTTAATTTTTCTGAGTCTCAGTCTAAACCACTATTTGGGGGTTTGCTCCCTTTAAGCTATCAGTCCTTTGCAACTAACCTCAGCCTTTTAGTGAAGTTTTCCTTTTATAAAATATTGCTCTTTTCTGAGCAATTTTTGGGTGTCAAACCTAACTGTAACAGGTGCTGCTGGTCAGTCACACGAGTCCTCTTCTTATGTGAATTAGCTCCTGTATGTAACTTAAGAACAGATTAAAACTAGCTTCACCTTCTGCTTCATAACTCCTCCAAAGACCATATACTTTGAGTGTTAAGAAATCAGTTTGCCTTTGGGGCCATTTGGGGAGACCGTAACAACAGACCACTGAGGTCTATTATGAAGCCAAAAAGCCCCTTCTAGTTAAAAAGCCTATGTCTTTAAGTGTTCAAAAAACAGTGATAATTTTGTGCACAAAGTAACTCATAGTAATGTCAGGTTGTCCTCCTCTGTGTGGAGTCTGAGACAGAGGAAGATTAAATCCATCTGAAGGAAGAGGAACAGTGGGACAAGTAGACTGCGATTATTCTCTGGGCTATAAAGCAAGCGTGCACACCATCTGCAGCTGTGCGTATCCCCTTGATTTCATGCTGTCCTTAATTCTGCTCACCCTCTCCTCAGCAGGTTTGCCAGCAGACAATGTTCAGCTGCAGGCACTGCAGGTCCCCAGTCTGGTGGAGGCTGGAGGGGCAAGAGGGACCTGCTGCTGTTGGAAGGAAGGCTCCCTGAGAGGGACTTCCCTCAACTGTCTGTAAGTTAGTTTCCTGTTGTTTTTTTTTCCTTAGCCTTCTTCTTTTCCCTTCTGCTCACCCCTGCCCCAGCCAACCCCTGTCTCTGTTCAAGTACCCACCCCAGCTGCTAGTCCACTGGGATTCCAAGATCCTTATGCCCAGTCTCCATGCCTGCACAGCATAAACTCCACATCCCCACTGCCTCTGTGAGTAACCCCACTGCCTCTATGAGTAACCTCACTCTGTTTCAGGCCTGTCTGCATCTTGTCACAGTCCACATGGTCAAAGACCACCCACTTCCCACTTTGGCTTGCAGCATCAGTGCCCACTGCCAGCTGCTACCTGGTTATCTTATTTGAAACAGTTTTGGGCACCTTAATACAAGAAAGACATTGAGGTGCTGGAGTGGGTCCAGAAAAGAGCAACTAAGGTGGTGAAGGGTCTGGTGAACAAGTCTTATGAGGAGTGTCTGAGGGAAACGGGGCTATTTAGTCTGAAGGAGGCTGAGAGGAGACCTTCTCGCTCTCTACAATTACCTGAATGGAGGCTGTAGAGAGGTAGGCACTGGTCTCTTTTTTCAA
Organism: Chloroceryle amazona; assembly: GCA_027560015.1. NCBI lineage: Eukaryota > Metazoa > Chordata > Aves > Coraciiformes > Cerylidae > Chloroceryle > Chloroceryle amazona. The sequence goes on from JANHFX010028289.1 coordinate 19,911, forward strand.
GTAACTAGTGATAGAACAAGAGGGAGTGGCCTCAAGCTGCACCAGGGGAGGTTTAGACTGGATAGTAGGAAACATTTTTTCACTGAAAGGGTTGTCAGGCTTGGAACATGCTGCCCAGGGAGGGGGTTGAGTCACAATCCCTGGAGGTGTTTAACAGACATATAGATGTGGTGTTTTGGGATATGACTTAGTGGTGGACTTGGTAGAGAAGGGTTAATGGTTGGACTCGATGATCTTAAAGGTCTTGTCTAATGTAAATGATTCTATGATTCTGTGAACCACCCCTGTACTTGACATGCCAGCTCAGCTGGCATTTTAATTACATGCAGTGATGAATTACAGCTAGCCATTATAATTACAGATGGGCACACCCATTCTGCAAGCAGTAATGGATGGATTTAAATCCTTCTATCCTTTTTGTCATCACCTTCTAGCTAGGAGGGAGGTGGCCCTGACACATCTTCCACCATGGTCTATTTGCATGTAGATCTAGGTGCATGTTAGAGAAATATTGTGGAAGTACTGGAGTAAATGGTCCTATTAACTATTGGGAAATCTACCTCCAGCTCCTCTATTCAGCTTCTTGCATCACTGCTGCCAGCCATGAACCATGACTTGGGCTCCTCCCTAGAAACTTGTCTAGTTGCCTTGTGAAACCAGTCCTGTTTTTCTTCCTCGTTGTGAACAATGATCTGGTGTGGTGGTGCACAGGAGAAGAGCAGGTGTGTTCAGCCTGGCATCCATATTTAAAAGTTATACAGCTCCTTTTGCATTGCACACCTCTCTGGGGCTGGGCTGGAAAGGAGCATGAACCCGCTGGCCACATTTAAATGTCCCCTCATGGGCTGTTTATTTCTTGTAAATT
>JANHFX010028289.1:20875-36117 GCA_027560015.1 Chloroceryle amazona
ATTGCCTGGGATTAAGGTCTATTTCCTGGCACTGCTGTTGAGATTAGAAATTCTTTGGTGCCTGGAAATCTTCTGCTCGGTGGCTCATGTCCCGCCTGCAGGGATTCTGGGGTTGGCAATGCAGAAGCAACCACTCCATGAACCAGCTGCTTTTCGGTGCCCTTCACGAGGAATAAATGACACAGGTGGGCTCCAAGCAGAAATCCTGGCATCAGGGATTTTGTGGCCATCAGGACCCTGCTGGGATTCCTCTAGGTGGCAGGAAGCGCACACCCCGCTGCTGGGGGGCCACAGCCACCAGCGCTGCCAGCTGTGCTGCTCACAGCAGCTCCCCAGCCACAGGAGTTTATGAACTCATAAAAGTATAAGTGATGGTTATTCTGAGATGGGGATTATGTTTTAAGAGTTGCTTGTCCAGAGGCAATCTGACTGATGGGCCCCAACCACAGAGATTGTTTGCTCTGTACCCACAGACTTTCAGTTTCTTGCTACGGTTAGCCACTAAGCCATTCCCTTCCCTTCACCCTAGGTAATGCTGTCTAGGGTCTGCTTACCTATGTAGCAAAACAACATTTACATTTTTGCAAAGCAATAAAGTCATCCTGTAGCAGCCAGATATAATGAGCACTACCTAAAACAGTTGGAATCTGGGTGTCTGCTTCACTGATGTTCTAAAGAAATGTTGGTATGAGTTTTAGTGGATTCAATTTTAAGGCACAAGTCAAAAGATTGTAATTTTTTTTCCCCTGGCTGTAAACTGTTTATTTCTCTTTATCCCAATTCATGTTACTGATGAGCATCAGAACATGTCCTCCAAATGGGCCTGAGCATGTTTGGAGAGTGTCAAAATGTGTGACTGTACTGCATGTGTACTGATGTGGTCTGGTCTGGCCATTGTGACCAGAAAGGATGATAGAGCTGCTTTTATACCCCTACTAATCCTCATCTGAGCAGGGGCTGACACAAACCCTTTGTTCATGTAGGGCCATTTTCTGCCCTCTCTGTTCCACATCCCTAGGACAGTTCTCTTCCCTAGGTATTCTGCACTAGGTCTCAACCTGAGCTCTAGCTTCTCTACCACCAACTCGTTGCCCTTGCAGTAAGTGGCAAGCAGACGATGAAAAGCTATGCGCTGCTGAGAAACTCCATTTTATCTGCTTTATTTTTCTACTGAAAAGATCCCTTTGGTCATCAGCTTTAAGTTCTCTTTTCTTCCCCAAGAATGATGAAGAGGATCTCAAAAGGGCTGTGACTCTGGCTCTGAATGTCTGATGTTGTTCAAGTTATGCAATGAACTGCTGTGACGTCTGGAGATTCATTTTTGGCCCATTTCTTGGGACCGTAGCTAATATTCACATGGGAAATTTTTGGGTATAAGAACAAGAAATACTATTCTAATTTCTATTTTTTCTGTGACCTCATTCAATCTGAGTCATGTCAATCTGAGTATACCTCTGGCTGCACCATTTACAAGGATGAAGGAACAGGGTTTTTTAATGGTGGCACAGGCCACCACAGCTATGTATTGATAACACAAAATCTTCCTAATCTTCCTGATGAGAAAGTCATCACCGGAAACTTAATAATAAATACAATTTCCTCTGTTTAGTTAGCAAATTGTTATTGGCATTGCACCTGTCATTTAAATCCTATTATTCTTCAAAGTGAGATTTGTAGTTATTAAAATAATTTCAGAGGAGATCAATAGTATTATTATGCACCTGCAGAGTGATCATCAGTCCAAAGAGCTCAAAGAGCTTTGCCAGCATTATTTTGGCCTCCCAGCACCACTGTCCCAAGAAACATCTAGATGAGCTAATCCCAGTTTTTAAATTGTTCTCAAGTCTGCAAAGGACCAAATGCTAATCAACCTTCTCAGTTTACTTCCACTCCTTACCCATGAGGCACTCACCTATTCATTCCAAAAAGCATGAAATACAAGGTGCTGGTTTTGAGTTGGAGGGGAAAGTAATACTCATGTTTGCACAATGCACATCTGTGTGTAACTAATGAATTCAGACCTAATTCAATAACAGGTCTGACACATAACTCAGTAGTGATCCGACATTTGTGCTGTCAGAAACCAAGCCCCATACCATGTGCAGCTTGCTCTGTCCTGTCACCTTTATTTGTTCTCCATCTCTGTCATTGGTCAAGACACGTCCCTCTGATAGATAGGTCATGAACTTAAAAATAACACAAAGATGTTACAAGCTGAATTATTTTTTAATGATGTTGATATTCTGAGGGATAGGTCTGTAAATTTGGAAGGAAACCTCCAAGAGCATGAATAGCAGTTTTAAAGCACAGATAATGTGTTCTGTAACTTAGTCTTCATTAACAAGCATAGTATGCAATACAGGTCAGCTGAGTGCAGTAAAGCAAGTTCTCTACCATGTCTTCTATCACATTTCATAGGAGCATTTCATTTACAGTAGATTAATGTCCTAACCTATTAGCTTACTACCATGAAACACAATCAACCTTATGTAATAAGATTAGACAGTAGGAGCTTAATGCAGTGCTAATTTTTAATAAATTTAATAAATTTTACTTCAGTTAGAACACACGATGAGAGCTCATAGACTGGAAAATGACTATCTGTTCATGCACAATAGGAAAGTCATCAGTAGTTTTCACAAAACTGGCTGGTTGCAAATAAATATTTAATGTGCTTTCCATTTCTGTGCTCTTTCACGCAGATCTGAGATCTCAGTTTTAACAGGATGATAAAACTTGAGTGGTTGGACAACATTACCAAGAGAGACTCAGTAAGATCCTGGGATAGATCTGATCTGATTACCCTGCATACAGGATTAAGAAATGATGGGCAGGTAACTTCAGTTTCTGCTGGAGAGGGTATTTCATACAGCCAGTTGTTCTCATCTGTAGCGTTTTGTAATGAATGGAAAAATGCTGAGTGACTTCAGCTAACTATTCCTGAAACCCTAGTGTGGTAATAGGAAATTTTCACCATTGCTTTGTGCTGCACATGATCTGATTTTTACTGCCTGCCATCATTGTCTTAGATGCACTGTTATAAAATCAGGATTTCAGCAAATTGCATGCAATGCTGTCTGCCACATGCTTCCCTGCAGTCCATTCTCAGAGGGGTGCATTCCTCTGTTGGAAGCCGTCTTGCAGCCTTACTATCAGAGGGGGAGAATGTAATTTTTTAAGAGGTGTATGAGGGACAAAAAGCTAAATTCCTTGTGTGCAATTGAAAATTCACCATTGTAATCCTGAGAGCAGGGTTTACTTACCATGACGCCTTCCAGTTCCAGGAGGAGAGGAAGTTAGCTTTGCATAGTGGGAAACCACTGTGGCTACATAATAGTCCCCTTAAAGAATATTGCATGGTCCCTTGGATTTGTATATATAAAAATAATCTCAATAGCAAATCTATCTTTTTCCCCCATGGCTATGTTTTATCAAAAGCCTTCAGTATAACATGGAACTTTTCAACAATAGAAAAGTCATTCTGTCAGTTGAACATGCTATGTAATTAAAGGATTAACATTTTCTCTGAAATGCAATTAAGAAGCAGAAATTGGTTTGGAGTTAACTCATTCCTGGTTAGATAACTGGCCAGGGATTTAAAGGTGTAAAATTTAATTGTGAAATGTGAATTTTGTCTGGAGCTGTACAAAATACTACTGTGAAGATATTTTGGACTGAAATATTTGGAAAATTTTCTGTCAGAATTTTGATGGAAGGAGACTATTAGAGGAAGAATGACATGAAAAGCTGGAAAAGGGATAAAGAAACGTGTATTTTGCAATCCAGCAACCCTTCAGTCTCCGACTGCAGACGGTGATCTCAAACCCATACACATACTCACTGGCATGCACATTTAGCTAAGTTTGAAAATATGCAAATACAAACTTTGAGAAAATACACCTTTTCAGTTTTCCAATATTCAACATGGCAAGTCTCCAGCCCTTCACAATAATTCTGCTTAACTCATTACTGGGGCAACATGCGTGTATGAGCATTGCACACTGGCATGTGGATTTCTGACCCTGCCAAGAACACCTGGACAATCAATAGTCCTTGCAAGACCATGTGTCTATTTTGTTACTGCCTCAGTTATAGGCTGTAAATACCAAGACTAATTTTATATTTATTTTCACAGGAAGTGAAATCTCTTGAAATTATCACTATTATTTTACAGTAAAGAAGGGCATGGAAATGCATGTATTTTTAAAATGGGAAGTTTCTCACAAAGATTTTAAGAGGGTTTTTTTTACACCCAGATATCTAGCATCTTTTTACTATTTTGTGGGCAAGATTAAGTGGTGAGCAGCTTTTAGGAGAACGCCGCATGCACATTCCTGCCCAGATTACTGTGAACAGTTTATGTTTCCTCTGGCTTTTGACTGTTAAGACAGTGCAGGTTCCCTGACACTGGACTAAGGATGGTGATGGGTCATACTGTCTGCAGAGAGATCTCATGCTTTCACTTTTTATCTTACCTCTTCCTTCACCACTACTAATTTCACCACCATTTCTTTGCCGCCAAGGTTCATGACTTTAATGATATCTTGATGCCATCTTCTGCTTTGCTTGTAGCCTTACTTTTAGCTTGACTTGTAGCCCCCAGAGCTATACCTCAGCTCCTGCAACTCCCTTCACAATGGAAGGGGCATCATCTTTCTTTTTTTCTCTCCTCAGACAAAGTGGTTGTTGAGGACTTCCTTACCTCCAGCTGTACTCCCTACTGCTTCCTGAAGTCCCACCCACACAGAACCCCCCAGGGCACAGGCTCTTGGTGATGCTGTGGCTCCCCTCCTTGCCTGCCTTCTCATCACATCATGTCTGTCTTTGCTGGCCTTCCCTAATTCGCCATGGGTATTCCCCTCATGCCATCTTTGGTCTGCCATGGGTTTCTGTACATCACAGAGTCCAAGACAGCTCTGAATGGGCTAGTTTGGGGATCAGGAGCTGTATAGTCATAACAGTTCAGGACCATCTCTTCTTATCCATCCCTGCTCTACTTGTCCCAGGCAAAATTTGTGCTTGATTCACAACGACCTGGGGTGTCTTTGAGTGGTACTTTATTATGCTACACTGACACACTTTGCACTCAGAATGTGTAGTTTCCTCCCTCAAAACAGGGATAATTGGCCTTTCTGCTTGTTCAGTGATGCCCCTTGCTATTGCATGTTTTCCACTCAGTTTCAGCAATGACTTGGGATTAACATGCAGTACCAACTCCATGAAAAATATTCTCTGTCAAGTCCAAGGTTTTTTAAAAGATTGTCATGAAGCTGAGCAGGTGAAAAGATACATGTGTTTTGTTTGTGGAGTGAGATGTTTCATTCAATCACTTTTTCAAAATTTCAGTGCTATTAAATAAAACTAAAACTGCAGTAAAATTGAAAGACTTAATTTTGGAGTCACCAAAATGCTTTAACTACATTTGTTATCTTTGCACTCAAAAAATGCTCCAGGCAAAGAACTCCAACCATCTTTTAAATAGTAGAAGAGCTTGCACACTCATTTGTGTGTTTGTTTGTCATGGATGTGTCTCTCTGCTATCCTCCACCCCCTTCACTAACCATGAAACACCTAGAGCACTGTTTCAAAAGGTCCTGGCTTTTCCTCAAGCCTTTCCTCAGACCAGCTTCTGTCAAAATGTCTTAAGTTAAAAATGATAGCTTAAGAAATGGGAATTTTAGGAACATTTTATTTGTAGTGTTTTATCTTGACACAATGTGCTTTGTATTCTCCATTGACCTTTTCTATGTATCTTGTTCCAAAAAAGCACTCTGCAACAGGGAAGAAGTCTTTGGCTAGACCCTACTGATACTACACTGTCATTGAAATGGAAACATTAATTTATTTATCTTTAAGTTCCTTATCACAAAGTCATGTGTAGCCTCAACATGAATGGAAATCACTGACCCACCACTATGCAGTGAGTCATGCTCTACGGGAAGGGCTGTGTGGTGGGACAGGTGTTCACACACACACGCTCAGAAACATTCACACACACTCTGCTGCTCCACAGAACTGAACACTTCCCTCAACTTTTTGGAAAGAAGATGCACATGTACATTAACAAGAAAGGAGTCTTGCATAAACTGCTTATGCACCCACAGCAGACATTTAATTGCTTTATAGAATTGCATTCAAAGAACTAAGATAGGAGATAAGGATTAAAACCCATGTTGATCTGCCTTTTGGTAAACCTAGGCCTGCTTACTTCAATAAATAGAGAAGAGCTTAGCTCTACATTCTTTCTGCTTTTATATGAATAAAAATGATGACACTTCACAAGAAAATTATAAGTTTCTGCTCCCTTATTACTTTTCAATAAGGAGTTCTAGTTAGTTTAAAAATCTTAAAGGAACCCTGGCAGCTGAACAGACCTTATGTTTCCCCATTTATGTGTTTGGAGAACCTAATTCAGCATAAGAAGTCTTTGCGTACAGAAAAGAACAGAAAAATCAACTGATAAAGTTTGTGGACAGTTAAATGATGATTCTGCCTTGATCCATAACTTTGGTGCAGAATTGTGTGCCTGCTTACTTCTAAATCCAAGAGAGCCTAAGGGTTTAGAAGGTAGATAGCAGTTCTGCTTGACTGTGTCCAGACAGACACAGACAAGAAGGATTACCTGTGCAGTACTAATGCCCTCTAGATAGGTGATTAACACAGATAATTACTTCTGACATCTCTCATTCCTGCTTTGAGAAAACAGTGGTGGTCTGGTGCAGTTCTGTATAGATCTTGATCATGTGGCTCCTGACAGTGCTGCAATGTTCCCTTTGCTCTGATTCAACCCACATTAAAGCCAACTAGAAATTTTCTGCTGGCTCTAGAGGCAGCCAGCTGAAACCCTGATATAGAAGTCTTAGAAAGCAGTTGTGACACAGAAGGAACAAACTAGTCTCAGCATCCTTGATTTTAATACATTTAGTGCTCACTGATTGCCACAGGAGAAAACCTCCCCCCACACTTCATGCACATGATTGATAGACAAAATTTTCCAGTGTATTGCTCTGCTGTTCTGAACTGCTTCCAAGAAGGCATAGTCTGCTTTTTTTTCCACAGCAGCTTCAGAATCTACTTCAGTCAGTCTGGCGCTGTGTGTAATCTTTCTGGTTAAGTTTCTAGTCTGCAAACAGCATCAGGTCAATCTTAGCAAACCAAAAAACAACTGTATTGACCAAGTCAGTCTTCCACAAACTTCCCGCAGAAACTTACATGGCTGCCTACTATATTCAGAAATGCAATAAAATACCCAAAATTCAAAATGTTGTGTCCCCAGCTTTGCAGCTCACAGTAATGCACATCATCCCTGATTTGAGCTGTGATAGTGCAGCTAATCAGAGTGAAATCATGTTGCCAAAAATCCTGTCTTGGATGAGGCCTCTAATGACCAGTGAAGGTGTCTGGGGAGCAGGGTTCAGTGTCAGTGACTGAGCGTGTTTCACCCCCCCAGTCTGAGGTTCTTTGGATGGGAAGAGCCATCACGGAGAGGCTGGTGGTAAGAGCTCCCTTCTCCATCCCTGGGAAGCTGCATATCATCAGAAGTGCTCACACCATCCCTGTGGCATGGCTGTGGACCAGTACCCCTCAATCCAGACCTGCTGCTGAACCCTGGCAGGTGTCTGGAGATGCTGGGCAGGAAAAGAAGACTCTTCCTTCCTAGGAGATCTAAAAAACAATCTGGCTGCATTGCAGCAAAGTCTTTGTGTGCAGTTAGAGGACTATTTCTGGTGATTGGAAACTACAGTGACTCTCACATCTTCATGAGGATGTGAAAAATAATGTTTCTTTAATTCATTTTTTGACACTACAGAGATAAATCATGCACTTTTAATGACAACTTTCTGCTCATATATATTGAGCACAACTTTGGGCTTTTACTTTATCACAAAACTGTTAATCTAGATCCATACTGGGACAAAATCTAAATTGCTGAAAGTGTTCAAATACACTGCAATTTGGGACTACTTCAGAATAAAGTAGTTCCAAAGTGGCTGAACTGGCCACGATTGATGAGGCCAAATCATTAATTCATACTGACTGGTAAGCTATATTAATTAATCTATTTTAGGCTAGAGTAACTCCTTCTGGTGTTTCAAACCCTTTCAGCTTAAACAATTTTGAAACAAGTGTAGATTGAGTTTTAGGAGGTGAATTCTACTCCAGAACTAGGATTTTTCAGCCTTTGAGACACTTTTAATAAAGATGCTCTTCTTTGATGAAGTTACTTAAAACATGTAAAGAGTTTGCTTTCTGCAAAAGCGAAAATGTGGGCCTGGGATGGTGGGGTGAAGGCTGGCCCAGGTCTTTCACTTTGGAAATATCAAAACATTTCAAAAGGAATTTTTTTATGGGAAACATTACCTTTTTTGCTTCATCCAACATTCTTTATTTCTGTAATGCTTTGTGGAAACTGTAGTTCAGATTCTACAGGACTCCTCCCATCTGACAGGACATTTTGGTGGGAGGCATAATGGATACAACCATGCCATGAAACACCATGAGGGATTAGTCAGATCACAGTGCATAATAAGTAATGCAACACAGTCACATAGTTGTCATGTGGAAGCAGATGGGTCACACAACTGAAAAATAATTTTCTGAAAGCCACAGTTCCACCACAATTTCTTTCCAAATGAAACATTTCTTCCTGGTTCAACAAGCTGAAATCTTTTATGTAAGTTCTCCCAAAAGAAAAGGTTGATTTTCAGTTCTGTTTAGTATTTGCAAAATCATTGCTATTTGGAAAGAAAAAAAAAAAAAAGGAAGCTATTGTATTAAAAAAAAAACCCAACGGTTCTATCTATTTAATAAAATGGCAACCAGCTATTTTACTTATTTCTCCTTGACTTTTACAAGAAACTCTTCTTTAATCTGTCAAGATAAACTTATAGTTCATAGTATATTATCATTCAAGTAAAGCATCATTTATACAGACACAATACTCATCTCAGGACCCAGGGTAATGTGCAGAGAGAGATGCTGTGAAATCACACTTGCTGCTGAATTATACTAGTGTATTAGCTTGAGATGTGGAAGATACGTTCACTAATCTCAAGAAATCATATATTATCTGCAAAATTTAAAACTTAATGGATACTTATCAACAGCTGCCATTTTGTCTGTGTAGAACAGATACAGTTACATCACATATTGGTGATTTTAATCAACTGTAAATTTGAAATAGTGGACTCTCCCTTTGTTATGTGTTAAACTGGTGTTTCTAGCTGAAAACAATATTCCTAAATACCACCCCTAATTACTAATATAATATACCTCATGCCACAAAACTATGTCGTAACTTCTTAAATATTTATACCACCTTTATGGTAATTTATTTTTTTAATTGAGTTTATCTAAGATAATCTCATAATCAAAGCAACTTATATATTAAATGAATCATATTAGAAGTGCAGTTTACCAAAGATAATCACTTTGCTGAAGCCACTACCACATATTTGGTCTACCATCCATCTTTTAAGGGATTTTACAGTCTCTGTGGATGAAGAAATAGTATGTTGACTCATAAAATTGTGCAGTTTTCCAAGATGGTTCACTAGGACTGCATATCAGGTGTTTTACGTGGCCCTTGGCCCTCACTTTCAAGGTTACCTGAGACACCAACTCCCAAAATTCATCTGAAGCTGTGGTTTAAATGCACAGTTGGTGCTTAATTGTCAATTGATTAATTAAAACACTAAGAGAGTATAAAGAGGTAGAAATAAGCAAAGTGACTCAAACATAACTAACTCATGCTGCACATGAGCTGCGCTTATGCCTTCCTGCCTTGTTTTTTGTGGTTCTCATTTTGCTGCTGGCAGTTTCTGCCAAGTCGTAGAAATAGTGTGTCTGACATCCTGCTTTGTTGGCATTTCTCACATGGTCAGATGAGTTATGGATCTGCAGCACTTCATTCATTCAGTGTGATTCAGGGGGCACTGTTCCATGTGGACTGGGTTAGGTAAGCACCTGGATCACAGGGTGCATATACAAAGGAAATGAAGCCCTGAAGGTTAGTTTATGGCAGGAAAGAGATCAGATCAGCTGAGGCCAGGGAAGCCTTCAGGAAGGGACATGACTGAGTGACTTGATCGGCCCACAGCTCTGTGCTGCAGCCCCTGTTCTCTCTGATATAGGAGTCCTGTGACACACAGGAGGTGACATACCATCCCCTTGCTGACTCTCATAGAATGTGTCAGCTGTGGCGTGAGGGTTCACGCCCAGCACCTGTGGTGTGCTTTTATGAATAGGAAGCTGCTCTCTTAGGACTCCAGGCACCTGTTCACTCGGTTCTGCTGGCCAATAACATCTACAATGAACAAACCATTTAACAATAGCAATAAACAAATAACCTGGTCCAAACAAAAATATTATGGAAATCAACACAAGTAATCAACTCAGAATGGGAAGTACCTGTTAAGAAAGCCTAAAAGTATTAATTTGAAAAAGTCTCTGATTAATAGAGCTGGAATAAAGGGAGGAATTAAAAAAATATTTCTCAGAGTGAAATGATCACAAGGAATGTAGAGAATAGAAGATGTTCATATAGCTCGCTCTAGTTTGAAAGAGCATTTCTAACCTGTTAATGTTGATTTTCTTTTAAACCAACCCTAAGAGGGTAGCAGAGGGCAGAAAACTCTGATTTAATGCCAATCTTTGAAAAAGTAAGATAGATCACAGTATGTATATAGCTGGCTGGCCTAGTGTACATGTTGAATGAATCTGCAGAAAAAAATTTACAGCAAACCATTTAAGTTAGTTTTTCAATAACAGGCCTTGTAACATAATCGTGATGTCTTTTCAGAGGAAATTTGATGTTTGAGAAAGATAACACTGCTGCCAGTTTATCACCATTATAATGATTGTATTTCACCATCATTGCCCAAAACAGCCCTAGGGTTTGCTCTGCGCTACTATGACATCTGTGAATAAGATATGTGGGAACTGGCACCATTCATTTATGCAGCTTGGTAGCACATCAGCCAGTCTAAGGTCTAATGTATTTTAATGCAGAAAACAGTGCCTTTTAGCAGACTGACCAAAGTCTTATGTAGCTAGATCCATTAAGCACAGTTAGTACGCTGCAGACTCTGCATGACCTTTTCATTATTAGTGTTGCATGTGTAGCAAAGAAAAACAACAGAATGTTTGACTGAGTCCCATTTGGTGTGCAGATAAAAGAAACACATTCCAGACTTAACACTGTATTAAAAATAGAGCAATAAACATATATTAAAGTTTCTTGAAAATGACTGAAAATAGAGAAACAGTGTGCTTCATAGAAGGTCATTCCCAGTATGCTTCTTAGAAATCTGATTTCAATCAAATGTTGCTTGGTGACTTTTTTATTGTTTGGGAAGAACTTGTGAAACCAGTGCTAGTGAAAGTGGGAAAGAATACCAAAAGTGACATTTTAAAATAATTTCATTATCTATATGATTACATCATCTATACATACATGTATACCAGAGTCAGATGGTAAATAGAGCAGTATGTCAGTGTTGGACCATAGTGATAGAAAAACACTAGGGGTAGAATAACCTTATAAAATATGGAATTCTACCAAGTGGATCAATCTGAAAAACACATTAAAACCATATTAGGAAGCCTATGAAGTATGTGGTCTTACGGCAACACACAGCAGCTAAGTTTGTGAATGCCATCTTTCACTGTAAAATCAAGAGGCAATAAAAATAGAAAAAATGTCATTATCTCTGTCTCCAACATGAACAAGAGCATTACCTCATTACCGTATAGACTTCATGTCCTCACTTCAAAAAGGATTCCAAGAAAATGGATGTGTTCAGAAAAGGTCTATAAGCAGAACTCGAGGTCTATAAAACATACCTGACAGATTAAGATTTAAGAAACCTTGTCTATTTTATTTACCCAAGAGAAAATTTAGAAGTAAATTAATTCCAGACTAGAAATGCTTACATGGAAAAATACTTCATATCATGGCAGACTTTGATTTAACAGTAAAAAGTCATATTGAGATCAAGTGGTTGAAAGCTGGAATGAGACAAGCAGAAGAAAAATGAAGGAGAAATCTTTAAAAGGAAAACTTCCTAAGCTTCAGAGCTATTTGGGTATGGATGTAGTGTATTTTCCCACACCTGATGCTTTTAAGTCATAAATGGATATTTATTCTAACAGATATGTGTAAAACTCAAACAGAAACTATAATCTTGATACAGGAGTTATTGGGCAAGGTTTTCCTGGCTTGTAAAAGGTAAGACTGTGGTATCCTAATGCTCTCTTTGGATGTCTGGGTCTTTCTGTTGGCCACATGAATATGGCAGTAATATAGCTAGAGGATCTATGGTCAGTTGTGAAGCTTAAAGGATCTAGGTGAAGTTAATCTAGAATTCAGCCTATGTTGCCTATACAGCATTTTATGAAAATTTGAAAAACAGTTGCTCTTTATTTCTGGAGCTAGACCAGCTGAAACTCATCAGAAACAAGATATGACCCTAGCTTCAGTTATGACAACTACTGTAACCTCATGTGATTGTGTTTCCAACAACTCAGCATGTGGACAAGCCCTTTGTCCTCTGACTAAACTGGAACTCATGTGCTTCACACATGAACTGTGAAGCAATTCACAGGAGCCCCCAGATATCTCTAAAGTCCTTCAATTCAAGACATCTCAGTAAAACCCACTGATAATCCCAAGGACCTAAATGCATCTATAAAGTGCTCTGAGCATTTTCAGGGGACAGATGAGAAAATACTCTGCAAGGCTACATACTGATGGCCATACATTAGGTACAAACAAATTGAGTGATGGAGCAGAAGTTATGGCTGTGGACTCCACGCTAGGATTTCATGTCCAAAATACATTAAATCTGCAGATCTCTGGAAATCCCTAAATTCTCCTGCAGTTTTGCTTTACTTGTGTTATATAGACAGGTGGTGTGCAGAAATAATTTATGACTAAAAAAACCACAAAGCTACATTTGAATGATTCAGATGCACATAATTCCGCATGCAGTTAGTAAGCCAAAAGATCCCATCCACAATGCCCTGTCCTCCTCACCAGATGCCATAGCTGTCCCCAGCAGCCTCCCTTGCAGACCTACTTCCCTTCTGCTAGGACAAGGTTGCCTCTATTTAAGCCCATCCTGTCTTGCTGTGGCCAAGACAGTTCAGTGCAGCTCTGCTGATCACTATGCTGCTGTCTTCTATGGAAAGTCTGATTTTTTTGCCACTGAAGATGCAAGCTTGCCATGCTTTTTCACCATTCCTTTGTTGTGTATTTTTTCACCCTTCAGGATGTTGTTGATCCTAGATGCAGTGAGAGATGTCCCATGTCTGGCCAGCATACACCAACCTGCCCTGCAGTGCCAGCCATCTCTGACTAAACCTTTCACAGGGAAGCCATAATCCTTCAGATGTTACTCATCACAAATTTAGATTTCTAAACAAAGCAATCTCCACTTGCCTTTTAATTAGATGAAACTGTTTATTAGACAGAAAAAAAAGGAACTAAGGTATTTTCTATTATTTTTCCTTCTAAGTATTTCTGCCAGGGTTTGTGAGCAGTGACTGGTTCACTCTTGCTGTTCTTTGCTGGGTGAGGTTATTTCTTCCAAAAGTGCAGGAAGCTATTCATGCAGGATATAAATCTTGGAGGAAGGTTGTTTTTCTGATGACCCAGTAATTGTAGCTTGTTACATATATTAACTGGATTTTATTTTTATTTTTCTTCTCCACAGTGGACACTAACCCCTCTTCTCTCAGCAGCCTCATGAAGCACATTTGACCTGCACATTGCCTAGTTGTCAACCCCTGGACACAGAGACTTTCGATGACAGAGACTATGAAACCCTCTTAAAATCTAGAAAACTATTCCCTGTCTGCCTGTGGATGTTTGCAGTGGTCTTTTCCTCTTCTATTTTATTTTGTGGTTATAAAATTCCATGATGGGATAATCTGACTTCCAAAAAATTACAGCGAAGTAGAGAGGGAGTTGACGTGGTCTAATGCTGGCAATAATCCTGCTTTCAAGCTGAGGCTGGACTCAGTGACCTCCAGATGTCCCTTCCAACCAGCATTTCTAGAAGTCTTATCAACTCAGGCTAAACTATAACAATGGAAAAATTCAAGCAGTTCTACCAAGGGATGACTGGTTTGAGCCAACCTAGCTTAAAACAGATCTGGTTTTAGTCAATGAAAATTTGTGAAAATGCAACATTGTATGACAATGCTGTGTGAGCCTTTTCTATTTTTATCCATAACAGGTTTGCTGGCTTCGTGTCAGGAACAGTTCACATGAGTTTGCTGGTCCTGAATTGTGGAAATGTATGGGTTTGAACAAATCCAGCTTCCTCTCATCTAAATCCTGTGGTGAATCCAAGGCCAGGTTCAGAATTGGTAGTCCTATGGATGTTTGCATAGATTCACCTTACATGGGACATGACCCATAATGAATAGTGTAGTTTGAAGAAGGATTATGGAAGTTTATGGTGGGAAAGACTTCTGAGCACCACAAATTTCAGACACAAATTCCTGTTAATTAGATTTAGAAAGCTTAGCTGCCCATACTATGTTTGGATCATTGGTATGGTGAAAACTCATCAGTTGTACATCCTTAATGCCTTCTCAAGAAGCTTATATTACGTGGCTTGGCAGTTTATTGCATTTATTGATAGCAGTGAGGCAACGCAAATACATTCATTTTTCATCCACTTAAACTGCTGCATGGGACCAAAGACAACCAACATATCAAGGCACAACAAACTATAACAATAATCCATGCATTTTTTCTGTTTTTCCTTCAAAATAATTTTTAAGGTGTGGAACTGAGATTTAGGGCTCCCTTGGTAGAAGTAGCATAAAATGATAGTGCTTAATGCATTGAATTGCTAGTATCTGTGCAAAGAATCTATCAATTCCGTTATTTATCACGGTATAACTTGGAGATAGAAAAAGTGTGAGGTAAGAATCAGACCCATACTGATGCGGGGTTGAAAATGAAACAATTATCGCTTTGGTGATGGGTGTTGGCTGACTTAATCATCCCTGTTGGTCTGGTACTTGAGGAGATTAACTACAACACAATAAGGTCTTCAGCAAGAAGCAAAACGAAAGAAGAAGAAGATCGCAGCAGGATCGGCCAGGCCCCAGGGGACGATGCAAGTCTGCACAGGTGATAACGACTGCCAGCTGTGACAAAGAGGAGCCTCTTTACTTCATTTGTGGTCTATCTGGACTTCAGCAAGGCCTTTGATACTGTCTCCCAT
>JANHFX010028289.1:57267-67519 GCA_027560015.1 Chloroceryle amazona
TTCTTTTTTTTTTTTTTTTTTTTTTTTTTTAATAAAAGAGACGCTCCATAATCATCAGGGGTTTTCTACTCACAGGACACATTCCTGACTCCTCCCTGTAAAAAGCCTGATGGCATAATGTCAAGAATGTGCCTGTAGACAACTAATACCTCACTACTCCTGCCCTTGCTGTACAGGTTCTGTTTTAAAAGAGCATGAGAAGTGCACACAGCTGATACTTCCAGGTTTGCTTCAACAGTTATTGACTGGTCTTTCAGGCCAATATAAATCACAGACATATGGAACTGTGAAATTACTGTAACTAAAGAAAGGGACGTTTTCTGACTCACGTCTCCATTTCAGGTTAGATTCAGATGACTGTTTCAGCTGAGAATGTGCTTCAGATTGCAATGCCAAATCCTAACAAATGTTGTAACTTAAAGTAACAATTAAAATTAAATACTGAAATTACTTTTTTTTTTTTTTTTTAATATTGATACGGTTACAAGTTTTTCATATTCAGTCAGTCTTTCCTGGATGAGATTTCTGAGATACATTTTTTTTCCCAAATATTTTATTTCATGAAACAAATTGATGAAGCAAATGTCCAGCTTTATTTGGTGATGCTGAAAGAGGAACTCTTAGCTTGAAATAATCTGGACTTTTTCACAATGTGGTAATTTTGTTTTCTAGGCCAAGAGAACCTATATATCGAAGCATGTTGGGATATAGCATTGCTGTGGTGGATGGTGTGCCTTGTATGCAGAATCGTGGCTAAGCCAAGGGACAGAAGAATTATGATGCACAAGAAAATATGAAGTGTTTTGAGCTGTTCTGTCCACTGCACAGAGGGTTTGTCCTGTGATTATTCTCTTACTCTTTTCAATGCCTAAAATAACCATATTATTACCTGACTTTACTCTCCTTCTTCCAAAGCAACTAACAAGATTATATTTGTCTAACAATGCAAGTTTTGACTTCTGTCTTCCAACCTCCTATCATAGGATGTTTTCCCATAATGTATTACTCAGTGTTCTGTAATAAATCTTTTCATCTCCCTTGCCTGCATCCAACTATCCCCATATTGCACAAGTCCACATGTTTAACAAGCTTCTCCATGCTTTCTTCAGTGTGACTCTCACGCATCATGTAACCTTCTCAAACCTAGTCCTCTCTTAGACAAAATCCCCCCTCATTCTTTTTTTTTTTTCTTTTTTTGATATCTCTTAAAATCCTTTGATGCTTGTCAAAAACTTCATTGCCTTGTACTAACAATTTTTTTTTACAATTTCTCACTATTGTCTCCTCCAAAACAAGACTGTTTGCTAAAAATCACTTCCTTGTGTATCTTTCATGCCTTACAGATGTGAAGCAGAGGAGGTTAAGGGGCTTCCATGAGCTGAGAGACTTGATTTCAGGAGCAAACTTGAGAGTTTTAATGATACTGAAAGTTGAAACATTGTTGAATATTTTTATTTTTATAGACTATACTTAGAACTTGCAAAACCAATTACAGTCTTGTTGGATTAATGAATGATTTTTTCCTGTGCAGGAAACTGTGTTTATTTAGTGGATTTCTACTTTTGCCATATTTATCTGTGCCAGAGGAAGGATGGGTGCTTGTAACATGATCCCAGGGAAACATAAAAGAAAGAATAAACAACGGGCTTTTGTTCCTTAAATGTCATTGCTAATTTTGAACATTCCCTTCTACTTGAAATATAGCTTGTTTTATGAACAAAACTCAGTCTGTGTAAACCCTGTCTTTCCCTCAGGGACTTCATGGCAATCTTAGTGTTTTGGGGTTTGGAGAGCTCCAAACTGTACCTGGATATTAAATGAACCTTACCTGGGGTAGAGGCTATTTGCAGGTGCAGTGTATTCGAGAACTCCATGCTCTATTATTAACTGGGTTTTTTTTTGTGGCTTCACTCACTGTGAAGTCCTTCTTCAGTGAGTGGTCCAGATACAACTCTGGTTTCATTGTGATGCTGAAAAAATACAAAGTAGTGTTGAAGGGGTAACACAGACACCTGTGATTCTTATCTAAATGTTTTATGAGAAGCAGTATAATCAGAGGAAGAAGCAAACCATCAACTGAGTTAGTAAGTTAAACTAAGACTGTGTTAAAATATTAAGTGAATAAATGTTAACATGTTAAATGTAAAATAAATGTTAAAAAGGTCAGGAAATACAGAGTTAAGGTGCTGCACATTCCATCTTCAGCTAGCTTTGCGATCTACAGTGGCATTTCACCTGTGAAGTGATCATTGTGAAAGTGTCTTTGGGATAGAGTTTCACCTTAATTCTTGCTTTCCTGGCCCATGTAATTTTAATTCCAGTATATCTGATGTTTCGGAACTGTGTTTTTTTCTCCTGGTGTTCAAATGTGAGTCCAGAATTATTTATGCAGCTTTTTCCTTACAAATCCTGACAGATGCAACCTGTGTGATACACTGAGCGTCTAAATCAAGCTCAGTACACCCTAGCTCAGCAGTGTTTATGCTGCCAATTAAAGACATCACTTTTTTGAATTATATAGGGAGTGAAATGATCTCTGACAGCTGTGAATTGCAGAAAAAGGGCTCTATTGTTCAAAGTACTGCCTTTAATATAGAGAAACCCTTGCTAAACTTTTGATTCCCAAGTATGGCAAACATTAATTGGCCATAAACTTAACAAGAATTGGTTCACTCATTCCACAACTTTTGCTCCACTCCCCCACTTTCCTTCTCATTACTTCTCATTAGCCTCTCCTAGCAAGTGCTTAACTCAGAAACACCCCACCCCCCACATTCCCATGTTTCCATCTTTATGCTTTCAGCATTCTCATACTATTTTATTTAGCTCTTTCAGCAGTGGCCAGATGACTTCTACAAGAAACAGGCTGGTTGAGTAAAGGCAGCCTGGAAAACTCTCATGGTTTTGTCCTACGTCTTGTGCTTTACTGCCATGTTTCTTAAAATCCAAATCCCAGAGATTTTTTTAGAGGCAAGAAGCTTGTATTTCACTCCTTTGAGTGTAGCTTTCTAGCCTTTACAGTTTCATAGAAAAGATTTTAAATGTTACCTGAGCACTTCCTAGAAAAAAATAAAATGTGAAAGAGCACCAAAAGATATTGCTTTCTTTAAACTCTGTATTCTTTAAGCCAATCTTGTGATTTTTGTATTCAGATTTTTTATAGGAAGAGCAATCTTACCCTAGACTAAAACTAAACATGTAAATCTTTATTACCTAGTATTTTCCTAGTGTGCTACAAGGGAGAATTTAATCATAGATTATCATAATCACAGACAAATCCACTTCAGCATTCTCCTTATTGTAATAAAATTTGTATTTTACAAGCAAACAAAAGACTTATAAAGTACAGGATATATATTTTAATAAATTGCTTCAAAAAACCTAACTACACTCCTTTTTTTTGTCTTTTTCTGTAAGGACTTTTAAATTTTAGGCTTGTAAAGGTCTAGGAAGTATGTGGAGAAATCTAGAAAGAAAAAATGGAAACAGAATATAACAGAAAATTCTATGTACTTGTTTTGAGTGAGAGATGTGAGCATTTATGCTGATTTTATAAATGATAAAATGTATCTCAAATTCATTCTGGGCATATGAATAGGAAGAACTAGAACATGCTCTGGGCTGGTTCTTTGCATGGATACACAATTTAGATGTATTTTAATATCAGTTGAAATTAGGGCCACTTGTGATAGCTGCTCTGCAGAACTATGCTACTTGCTGGGCCCCTTCTGGGTGAAATATTCAACATAGCAGTAGAAGGAGGGATTAAATTACATGCCTGAGGCCGCAGTGATGGGGATAGTTCTCCATCTCTGGTTTCTCAGCCCCTCCTGTAACAACTCAGTGAAGTTGTCCCTCTGTTTCTCTGCCATTCTTGTCATATTTTCTTTTCCTTTGTCACTATCATGTGTAGGTAGTAGATAGTGCTTAAAAATGCAGTACATTTTTAAGCATTTAGTCCTCCTGTGGCTAGGACTAAGCTTCTACAATACTCTGATTTTCTGTTGCTGATCCTATCAATAATATCTGCCCTATGAACAGAGGAAGTGTTGCTGTTAACGTCTTTGTGTTGATGACTGTATATACTCTGCCTAAAGCCTTCCTTTTCATATTGCTACAAGGCTGGAGGTGTCTAACAGCAAGTGATTTTTTTTACAGAAAAAAAAAAATAGTCAGAGGAACATTGCAAATCACCTAGGGGCGGATATGCACAAAAGACAGGTGATACTTACCAATATTGCACCTCTTTTTTTGTCAGATCAGAGCTATTATTTTAACCTATTGCCCAGTGTTTGTGACTCATTACTGGGTTGTCTGTGGAGAGTTCATGAGGTGCTACATCTGCCTAGAACAACCACAGAGCTCTTTGGCTGATCTCAGACTACTTACAGTTAATAATTAGGTACCAGAGTCTATTGCTCAGATCCATGGCTGTTCAGCTTATCAACGTAAACAATGCATGTGTGATAGTTAAAACAATGCTGTGAGTTAGAATTTAATAAACTCTTTTTTTTTTATTTATGATCCCTGAGGTAATATAATAAACAGTTTATGTTAGTAATTTCCTTGTACAAAGATTGATATAAGTTTGACTTGAAGGCCTTTACTAATAGCTATTACTCTTATACTTAGTAATGTTTGGATTTGTGTTATATTTATGAAAATATCACTCTTTATGTTGTCAATGAAATTATTATGGTCTAGCCACCAAACATTAAATAACAGTAGACTTGCTTATCTATCATGCTGAATAAGAACTGGTGGATATAAGGTCAGATGATTATTTTTATTCCCAAGACTAAATATAGAGAGGTCAATTATACAGGAATGACTGTAAGGCAGACATTACCTTATCGTAATCATTAACAAAAATTGCTGCTTGAAGTGAATGACCTAATGATGAAGTAACGGTTATAGAGAATTTGTCATGTTTGGAAATCAAGGTTATTATATATGTTCTTCACATAACAGCTATGTCAGACTTATGGGCTAGTGCATTCTTGTTTTCAGCATACCAAAAAAGCTGATTTTCATAATGTTAAGAAATGGTATTGCTAAGAAAAACAGGGAGTCTCCTTCCTCTCCTCTCTGGTCCTACAGCGTATCATGTGGACTGTGAAGAGCTATCTATTTGGGCTGAAAAATAGGAATATAAGACAAAAACCCTAGTAAAATATAGTCTTCTATTAGTTAATACATAAGTTGGAAGTCAAACTATGGCAGGTAATTGTGTATCTGCAGCCCATCTGTTGTTTGGCTGTTCAATGGATTTCACAGCAGTGAATAAGTCCTTGTATTATTAAATGTCATACTTCCTACACCAACTTAATTTGCATCAGTTGAGAAGTGAATACCTCTCCTTTTTAAGAGTTGAAGTCCGGCTTGGACACCAGCATAAATTCTTTCTCTCATGCCAATGAGGTATGTAAGAAAGCCTTTCCTAGGCCAGGACAGGTACAGACCTCTGTGCAAAGTCCTCCTCAAAGGAGAGACAAGAAGTGTGTGCGTCTCGCAGGCAGCAGAGACCTAACCAGAATGGGAAAGTTACTGTTCTCCCCTTCAGTATACTTCCTCTGGGGTTATATCACTGGCTATAAGAAGACATCACCCAGAAGAAATCTTTCAATAGCATTTTGATTACTAAAAAAACCCCACAAAAACAAAACTCTTCCAAAAACCCCTTCCTAAACTATTATTTCTTTAATATTCACAGTCTTCTTGGCTTGGCAGAACAAGATGAGATTACTCTCTATATTTCTGTACAAAGAAATCAAAGGAGATTAACAGGTAAATTGTCCAACTAAGTGATGCACTTAACACATTTTCGGCAGAAATCTTCAAGAAGATGCTTCCCATGGTTATCCAGAGAGAACTGCAAATCAAAAGACAAACTGTTTCTGGGATATTTCCAGATAAGGTAAAGCCAACCATTTTCAAGAACCCTCAAATACTATTAAATAGCAATATTGACAAATCTTCAATGTTGGCAACATGTTTTCTAACACTCTTCTGGCTAAAACTGCAAGAAAACTTATAATTACTTACTAGTGGTTGCAACAGGGAAAGTCTGAAGTGGCCAAGATGAAAAAGACTTCACAACCGTTTCCTTAAAAGAACAAATCAATGGTCCAAATCCCTAAAAAAAAAAGGTACCTTGTTACTGACACTGACTGCAGCAGAGAGATATTTAGTGATAAAAGCAGCTTTTCCAATCCATGCTTCTCTTTTACCCTTCCCTCTTTCTTCTTTCTAGCTCTACATGTGAGGATTAAGCTGCAAATCTCCCTTCCTCTTGATTCCTCTCTAGATGCTATGGATGTATTCTGCAATGAACTCAGTGCTTGTCTTTGACCAGGGTGAGATGACATTGTATTTTTCCATCCACAACACCTGCGAAGCAACATCTGTGAGAGCTTTCTGCACTTACCTGAGTTATTTAGGCAGCAGGGGAGAGAGGGAAGGATGAGTGCACCAGACCCGTTGATGATCAGCAAAACAGTGAGAGACATAGAGTGTGTGACAAGAAAACTTGATGGTCTTTCCCAACCTAAATGTTTCTAGGATTCTGTATAGGACAAGTCCTCACTTGCATGAATGCCAGTCCATGTTTTGATAGATATACCTGGTGTCTGATAAAGTTTTTATTTTTTTCCCCTTGAGTAAAGAAGCAAGACCCAAGAAGCCACAGATTTACCTGCAAATGAAAGACTACACCTAGTAATTAACTTTATTGCATCTTTGTGTAGACTTTTCTCAGAGCTCCAAAGGAGGTTAATAACTTGGCACTTCCTGCTGAACAACCTCAAAGGGACTTGCAGGATAAAGGCTGTGTATGGAATGGATGCTGACATGGATTAGTGGAAGAACCTGAGCTACCAGATCCATTCACATAGTACCCTGGGGCTGCATATCTGGGCAGCTGGGCCTGACTTGTGTCCAAGAAATATGTAAGATGGAAAGGAAAGGAATAAAACAATGCAGATCTGCTGAACAAACTGCCCCATCAAAAATCTCCCATCTTCTGCATGGCTGAGATCATTCATGACTGAAAATAAAATTTCTGGACTGAGCTCTACATAGGTAACTGAGAATATCACAAATATTTTGGCTTGGGTTTGTTTGTTTCTTGTTTGTTGGTTGGTTTTGTTTTGTTTTTTTTTTTTGATTGATTTTGGTTTTGTTTGTTTGTTTTTTGCATGTGTTTGGCTTTGGTTTTGGTTGGTTTTGGTTTTTGGTTTGGTTTGGTTTTGGTTTTGTTTTGTTTTGGTGCTCTAGTAGTAAAATTCTGGTAATTTCCCAGTGGCACAATATATTGAATTCAGTGTAATACTTCTGAAAAATGTTGACTGAGAGGTTGATTTTGTAAGCTGAGAAAATCCAAGGCAAGTAACAGAAAATAAATCTCTTATAATTTATTCAAGAGTTTCCACACTAATAATTTCTTTGCCCAAGTTTCCCATAGAATTTATGTTCTTTAAAAGAGAAGTTATCTCTATGCAGTTCATAGAGGGAGCTGATCTTAAGGATAAATACTCACTATTTAATGTAGATTAATATAAGAAAGACAAAATAATAATTAAAAAGTTTTTCTGCTTGATAGTGATTGTTGTGTCTGACCCATCTTTAATGAATTTTAAGATAACTGCTTAAGAGATAATACACGTCAGATCTGGAGCTACAATTTATACCTGCAGTTCCACTGACTTCACTGGAGCTATCCCTGTTCTCCCCAGCTCAGTATGAAACCCCCTGAAGTTATGGAAGTACATTACATTTTTAAGCTGGAAAAGTGGACCCAAATCTTTCAGTCCTGGGCTCTGAGCCAAGCAGCATAGCTTTAGCCTTTCCCACATTCAGCATCTACTTGCATTTCAATAGCAAAGCCTGGAAACTGTCAAAAACCACTCTGGAGGTGGATCTGGTCCTTGTCTATAGCTACATTACTGACATGTATATCAGTGCTTTCAATACACTTACGGTCAAATGGCTTTAAATACTGTGGAAACTTGTATATACATCTTTTAACAAGAGAAAAACAGATGTCCTTGCAATCAGTAATATGGGAGTCGGTGTACTCTATCTGTGTCACTGTTAGATGCAGGTCTTTTTGAAAAGGGCTGTTTCTTCTTGACACATGTATGTGTTTTGTAAACAAAGAGCACCAAGAAAGTTAAAATGCACTATGTCCTCACAAGCTGAAAATATCCTTCCTTTAGATGGGGTTCATATCCTTCCTTTAGATGGGGTTCAGACAGATTTGCCTCAAATGCTGCTCAGGCCCATTTGTGAGCCTGCAGTGAGTTAAGTTTTGCTGCTGTTGATCATCAGGATGGCACAGAGTAACTGTGACTTCCACAGCAAGTAAAGGCAGAACTTTTTGTTGACAGAGAAATGGACACTCAGAAGTTTAAGTGGCCAAATATACCCTTCAGAATGAAATTCTAAGCTTTTCAAAGTCAGTGAGAATTTTTCTATTGACATCTCTGAAGCCTGTATCATCCTTGAATTCTTGACCCACATCCATACCTGCTGCAACCACAATAGGCAAGGTAGGTTTGCCTTCTTCATATGTCTGCTCTACAGGCCTTTGAAGAGGTACGTCCTGAAAGAGAAGGATTCAGCTCATTTATGAAGGGCAGAATTGCTACATAAGTAGCATTCATCATAACTGAAGGGCATCATAATTGCTGCCCTTCACATTTTGGACATTGAAGAGTTGTGGCCTCAGCACCTGATGTTCTTGCCAGCACATCTGGGAATACAACACAGCAGAGAGGGAACAATCCAAGAGGTTTCTGGAATGTGTGGGAGACAATTTTTTTAAGCAGATGATAAATGACCCAACCAGGGAAGGTGCCATCCTGGATCTGCTCTTTGTGAACAGGGAAGAACTGGTGGGGGAATTAAAGGTTGGAGGCTATCTAGAGCACAGTGGTCATTCAGTTTTCAATCCTTAGGGAAACAGGGAGAGGGGTCAGTAAAACTGCCACCTTAGACTTCCGGAGGGCAAACTTTGACCTGTTCAGGAAACTGATTGACAAAGTCCCTTGGGAGGATGTGCTGAGGGATACGGGAGTCCAGCAAGGCTGGACATACTTCAGAAGAGAAGTCTTTAAGGCGCAGGAGCAGGCTGTCCCTACCTGCCAAAAAACAAGCAGACGGGGAAAAGAGATCGTCGTGGCAAAACAGGGACCTCTGGCTGGACCTCAAGAACAAAAGGAGAGTCTATGACGCTTGGAAGAGAGGACAGATCTCTCATGCAGACTATAAAGATGTAGAGAAGCAATGCAGGGAGAAGATTAGGAGGGCCAAAGCGCAGCTAGAGCTCAACCTAGTTACAGCTGTGAAGGATAATAAAAAATGTTTCTATAAATTCATTAATAACAAAAGGAGGATTAGGGAAAATCTCCATCCTTTATTGGATGAAGAGGGAAATTTAGTAACAAAGGATGAGGAAAAGGTTGAGGTGCTTAACGCCTACTTTGCCTCAGTCTTCAGCAGTAGAACACGCTATCCCCTGGACATCCAGCCTCATAAGATGGGAGACAGGGAGGGAAAGCAGAATGAGGTTGTCATGATTAAAGAGGAGGTGGTCAGGGACCTTCTACGCCACTTGGATGCGCAGAAATCTATGGGACCGGATGGGTTACACCCCAGGGTGCTGAAGGAGCTGGCAGATGCGCTCACCAAGCCACTTTCCATTATTTATATGAAGTCCTGGCTAACCGCGGAGGTCCCCATGTACTGGAGGTTAGCAAATGTGACACCCATCTACAAGAAAGGCAGAAAGGAGGACCTAAGTAACTGTAGACCTGTTAGTCTGACCTCGGTACCAGGGAACGTCATGGAGCAGATCATCTTGAGTGCTCTTATAAGCCATATAGAAAACAACCAGTGGATGAGGCCCAGTCAGCATGGGTTCAGGAAAGTCAGACCTTGCCTGATGAACCTGATCTCCTTCTATGACAAGATGACCCAACTACTGGACAAAGGAAAGGCTGTGAATGGAGTCTATCTGCACCCCTGGAAAGCATTTGACACTGTTCCCCATAGGTTTCTAATGGAAAAACTGTCTGCGCATGGCCTGGATGAGAATACGATCTGCTGGATCAAGCACTGGCTGGATGGAATGTCTCAGAGAGTAGTGGTCAATGGTATTAAATCCATCTGCTGGCAGGTCACAAGTGGTGTTCCTCAGGGCTCAGTGTTGGGACCGTTTCTCTTTAACATCTTTATTGATGATCTCAATGAG
>JANHFX010028290.1:0-24593 GCA_027560015.1 Chloroceryle amazona
AATTGGAGTTGGATCAGGGGTTGGACTTGGTGATCTTGGAGGTCTTTTCCAACCCAATCTATTCTATGATTCTATGACACCATCTTGATGTAATGTTTCTGAAAGTTGAAAACAAACTCCTGCATCTCTCCAATTCATTTAAAAAAGCCTTTATTACTACTTGAGCCAACAGGAGAAATAAAGACACTTGAAGTGAAGGCCTGAATACAGACTTTATACAACTGCATGAAATTTCCAAGTGTAAGTATGTTTTAGGACTCAGTGTCCTGGATGGACTATTGGTCCCCCTGAGACCAAGTATTTCTGGTGAGTCCAAAAAGGATGCTGAACCATTGCTGGCACTGTCTGAGTGACAAAGGTTTATCAAAGCAGGTAACCACGTGCCTGGTACTACATGTGGTATGCTTCCTAACATGTGCTGGAAGAGTGGGCTCACAAAATGTCCAGCCTTTAGTCAATGGTACAACTACATCCAGCTGTGCATTATTAAAGAAAGCCTGGAATAGTTTCACCAACTTAGAGTTACTACCACAGAGCTGGTTTTGTGTTTTATTTTCACAAAGTTAATGCTCTTTCATATCTAGAGCCAGAGTAAATGTACATACATTTGTCTACATTATCAGGGTGAGTTTTTATCCTACAGCTCTTTTTTCGTTTCACTGAAGTAGTATTTCTTTGAATCATTGTCTAAACATGTATTAGTAACTCCATTTATTGTTCATATACTTTTACAACAGTCAAACATCTTTTGTTCTTTCTACCTTAAGATAATCTGAGCTATATGATTAATAGAAAAAGAAATTCTCTTCCTCTTCAGACACGCATAAAACAGACATTGGCAGATGATTTCAATCAGTTACAGCAGCAACACTGAGATGAGCACGTCTTTTTCACATAGAAATTGCAATCATGTCATATAATCTTTGAAATTAATTTACTTGAAAAATTCTTCTCCTATGTATTTGGATATAAATATACATTAATGCTTTCTTCCTTTCTGAATTTTAAGTATCTTTAAAAATATCCTCTAAATTATTCTTTTTTTTTTCTGTTTTTATGATGATTACTTAGGATCATGTTTTCTTCATAACCTAATCTATCACATTTCAGTTGCTTTTGCTTATCATTTAGACTTCTCCATTGTCCTGCCAGCATTTAGAACAACTGAAATAAAGTACCACTGATAATATTTTTAATGCTAAAGTGTAATTTTAAATATTTATGGAAGTATCACACATTATGGAAGTGTCACACACATCACATATTTATGGAAGTATCACACATTAATTCTGTGTATAATCACCATAGAGATTATAAAATTGCTTCAATAAACCAAATATGATGTGGTCTATATTGACTGTACATCCAAGTGTCTGAGAACTCAGCTGAACTATTCTTAGTTTTGAAATGAAGAATGCAATTGTCTTCTTACTCATTTGCTTGGTATAAAACTTACAGCTGTATAATGATATAAAATAAATATATTGGGAATGACAAGGTGAGGAGCCAACAAGCATAGGTCATTCTATCACTGTTGGGGATGCTGGTTTAACTCTCCATTACCTTTATAGATTACATTTTTGCAGGCATTAGCAAATCAGACTTCGTAATGTATCAAGGACATAATTATTTTACAAAAGAGTAAAATGAAGCACAGTTAAGTTAAACAGCATAGAATGGTTTGGGTTGGCAGGGACCTTCCAACCACCTTGATATGGGCAGGGATGCCTTCCACTGGACCAGTATGTGCATGGCCCCATATAACCTAGTCTCAAACACATCCAGTGATGGAGCATCCACAGCTTCCCTGGGCAACCTATTCCAATGTCTCACCACCCTCATAGTGAAGAACTTCTTCGTAAATTCTAGTTTAAAACTACCCTCTTCCAGATTGAAGCTGTTACGCCTCATCCTATCACTTCAAGCCCCTGTAAAAAGTCCCTCCCCAGCTTTCTTGTAGGCCCACTTCTAATGCTGGAAGGCTTATTGATTTCTATAAGATACTTACTGAGTACTGGAAGATACTTATTTGAGTTCAAGCAAATTTCTGTCAGGGTCCAGAATATAGATTCATGTCAGTACTGTGTTTTGACTAGAAAGTATGTTCCTTTACAACAATAAATCAAAGTAAGCAGTAAAGAAGACGGATGACAAACACTTGCTTCACAGTTAAAAAGTATACAACTTGAAATGATGTGTTCTGAACAGAAATATTCAAATAATGCACCACCTCAAATATGAATCACACTCTATGAGCTGGTGAGGTTTTCAGCATAGTGTTTTGGACAACAGGCATCCTGCCCTACTTGGCACCTTACAGCATAATGCAAAGCAACATCGGATGAGCAGGATGGTTTTAAATTCTCTTATCTACCCAAACTGCCAGAGGGATATCAACACATTGTAAAACATCTTATTACAACCAATGAGACAAATACTCAAATGCAATTCTTGGTACTTTGCTGAGGCTATAGAAACACATTCCTAATTCCCATTTTTCCATGTCATTGTTAGGAGACAAAATCAAAAGTAATGGACGATATTGGCCTCAGCCAATTTCAGCCATGTGCAAATCTAGTTCAGTCTGGAAAGACTCTTGGACACAAGATAGCACAGAGCCTGTACATGTAAGACTTCTGTAATAACTGCAAAGACAGGATTAGCTCTTTGTAAACAAAGTGGTGCTCATGCGGTGCATTAAATTTCCCTAAAACTGTCTTTTGATCATCAAGTGCAGCTTTAGATTTCTGAGACACTGCCACTTCACAGTGACATGTGCAATCCTCCACCAACTTCTCAATGAAATACAGAACCAAACTTTATTGCATATAGTTCGGTTTTGTTAGTGGTTTAGGGTCAGGATTTTTTTCCACCTAAAATCCCATCTACTGATTTGAAAATGTACTCATAAAAAGAGCTTATCATGCTTAGTCCGATATTCTCCATGAGGATGTGGAGTGTTCTTATACACTAGGACTGGCTTGTGTCACACAGAATTGTCATGAAGTGGGTGCCCATGTAGCATGTTCACATGACATGTCTACTTGTGTGAGCTATTCCCTGACACTGCCACCAGTGCTTTGTGCTTGCCCTGATGCAGAAAAAGGTTCCCTGACCCAAACTTTTCTAACAACATATTTTCTTCCTCCGTCTACCTTTCTTTTTTCCTTTCTCCTTCTTCTATGTTCAGTTCTGATGGACAAAAGGAAAAAATGTATTTCCAGGCAACTTGCTATATTTACAATCAAGTGACATGGCAGCCAGACCATTACTTATCAACTCTCCATTAAACTTTAATAGATTAATCATCAATTATTGAGGAATTAATGTCCAGATCCAGCTGTGCTGTCCCAGTTCAGTTCACAAGTGCCAGCAAAGATACTTTATGGCCTACACTGCTGAACGTTCAGATTCTCAGTCATCTCTTACTCTCACATCTCAGTTTTCTGAAGAAGAAAAAAATAGATGTTTTTTAAAGTGAGTATGCAGACAGAATGAGAGAAAAGAAGAAATCTGAGCTGAAGAATAATTTTCCTGTACTTGGGAATATTCTGATACTTGAGTTTTGTGAATAAACCTCACTTAAAAACTAAAACCCACCACTTGAAGAGCAGCTTTTTAAACTAGATATATAATGCTAATCTGAAACATAACCCACAAATCCCATAACACGAACAAATATTTATCTGCCACAGAGTGGCAAGAAAAAGTGACAGTAACTTACTAGTATGTAACAAAAGTAAAACTACCATTCTAAACATAGCTGAGCTTTGTGTCTGATACTTGTTTTTAAAAGCTCCAGAAACACAAGGAGGGGTGCTAATATGAGTAGCAGATAATTTGGAACTGGACTAATACTTTCCCCATTGGGAGTGAAAACTGAAATTTCGCACTGTATATTTATTTTGTCAGCTGTAAGTACTGAAGCACAGGTCAAGAGATAATGAGATTTAAACCAAAGGAACTCGTACTTATGCATACCTTACTTTAGACATCATTGTGCATACGTGTCCATAAAGACAGGCTCAGTCAAGCAATCTTTCCCTTCCCCTACCCCTGCAAATATCGGTCTACCTGTCAATCCACCTACCTATTAGTATGCTGTTCAAGGTTGAAAAGAAATCCCATAGCAGTCTTTCCCAGCCAGTCTTCATTGCCACAAGGAATAAACAATGAACAGAGAAACTTCATCACTAGTTCATTATAGTCACTTGTAAACAATTTAGAAGCATAAGCAGACTTTGGGAGTAGGTAATTGCAAAGATTAAAATTATATAAATCAGAGTACTGGATCTGTCGTCTGCAAATCCTACAGGGGAGAGTGAAAACATATACTGATATATAACAAAGGCAGTCAACATGAAATGATAAGTGTATTACCAAGTCATTTTGTTAGCTGATTGCTTTCTTTGATGAGAAGAGCCTGGGACTTATCAGACAGAAGTAATTTTGACTTTGACTTTTACAGAATATTCAAGTCCATGGAAGAGGAGTTTGGAAAATAATATTTCAGTGCTGTAAATATAGGCTACATACATGTTGACTGTGGATGGACTGTGTGGTTCTAAGCATGATTTGTATTAATTTCATTATCATTAGGAAAACACCATTCATGGAAATGAAATCTCCTTACCCAATAGTCCTCTAAAATCATCTTTGTTGCTATATTGTTGCTGTTTGCTTCAGTCTATTGTGGTAACAATCACGGCCACATGAGAGGTTGTTAAGAAAAAATCTACCATCCTTCTGAACTGACAGGTTGCCATCATATCCAGACTCCATGAGTTGCATGCATTGCTCTCACAGATACACTTGCACAGAGTACATATGCCAATATATTCTTGTTAGAAGAGTTTGATGTGCTGAAGCTGCACACTGAAGGCCAAGGTCTACCTCCCTGGGCACAGGGGAATATTTTATCAAAGTGGGTTAATAATTGTTACACGATTACTTAATTATGGGTGGGATTGTTAGTTTGTTCTGTTTACCATTTGGACAGAACATGGCTCCACAAAGGCCATTAGCAAAAAAATGTTGAGATGGTGTCAGGGGGCAGTAAATAATTTGCTAGCGCTGTAAATAACATTCTGATAAATAATGGATTTTTGGATTCCTTGGAGACCAAGAGAGGATGTGGAGCCAAGGGCTTAAGTCTGGTAACTACATCTTTAGGACTTGGACTGTAGTAAACAAACTCTTACTTTCCTCTTACCTTGGCTTGTGAGAAGGGTGATTCAAGTACCTGGCTGACATTAGGGCTTATCTCTCCTTTACTATGGTGACATGTAAAATTTGGGTATTGCACAACGCTTGTTCTATTCCCAACTGTAACTCCCAGATTTCAGGATGTGTTATGCTCAGCTTCACACACCGTCTTACTAGTGACTAATACAATACACTAGTGTGGAGGACTGGTTGGCGTACCAGTGACTACCACTAGCCAGGGCACATTCACCATCTGTGCATGCAGTAAACCGTCAGTGCACTTCTTACAGCATGTTCAGCCACACCGGTCCCTTTAAACTCAAACACCCTGGAAGAGCACAGGTAGACTTTACTTACAGCACAACCCTCTGATGGATATTATGAGGGAATATGAATAATGTTTCCTTCTGTTCATTTGGCAGTGTATTAGAAGAGTAATGCAATCTGCATTTATGCCAGTAGGAAACAAATGTATAAAAGGACATACATTAAGGCTGCCTAGCTGGTTTGTATTTCTGACTGTCCTGATGCTTTGAACAGTTATTAAAAAGTGAGTATAAAACCATACTGGTCCAAAGAAATTCACATGTATATTAAAATAATTTTACTAACTTGTAATAAAGATGGTCTTTATTCTCATTTCCTCACTGCTAACAGGAGATAATAGAGCTGAACAATCTTTTAGGATGAAGAAGACAAGGTGTTGTTTTGTGACTACTGCAAATACTTGGGTTAGATTTTTTTTATTATTTTTATTTATTTATTTTTTGAATAATTTTTTTTTCCTCTTTCTTTCATACATTCACACACACACACTCCAACAATGAATGTGACTAGAAATCATTTGATACATGTATTTGACATAAATTTGCTATCAAGCCAAATACACAAGACAGTGTAAGTCTGTAGCTATACCACCTTGGGCTTTGATCTTGTCAGATCTCATAAACTAAGCAAGATTGGGCCTGCTGGGTAATTGGGATGGAAGACCTCCAAGGAAAACCCAGCTGTTGTAGGAAGTGGTGTTGGTCACTCAGTAGGTGGTATTCTTCATTCTGGCTCCATCCTGAATCAATGCTGTACTAGGATGCTGCTGGAGGTATCTTCTGTGCACAATACATAAATCTAAGACGCTGACCAAGTGGGCTAATTAGATATCCCCTGGCACATTTCGTAAGAGTTAAAATTGTTAACTGCAGCATCCTGGACAAACTCCAAACCGAATAAATACATTTTGCCAACTTAAATATTCTCTACAGATGCAACTGTATAAAGTATTTAAATACTTTTAATTCACCATATAGAGTTTTGTATCATTTATGTACCTTGTTAAACAACTGCCACTAGAGGTGATGACATTTCACTGTTGGCTGAACTAATTCCTGCATGGCCTATAAAACACAGTCACAGTGAAAAGCATCTTGTACAAGTAAATATTTATACAGAGCATTTTTACTGCTTTACAGCTTGTTTCTCAGTATATTATATGCCATAGTTAGGCCAAGCTCTTTTTGTGAACAAAAAATAAAAGGATTGTCTTTTATTTTCATCTCTTTACTAATTCATCACTTGGGGAAATTTATCATCACTGTGAAAATTTGAGCAGATGGAGAATATTTTCCTTTACAGTGAAGTAAAATTAAACCAAAATAACCCCAAATTTCTAGGTACTTGGATCTGCACATATCTTAAGATCAGACAGAACTGTGAAAAAGTTTGTACTGGGTATTCTTCAGCATATATGACTCTGTTCCACACTGGTGAAGAATTCACTGAGCCATTAAATAAATTACATTATTAAAATCTCAATGTTAGATGACATAATTATGATGAAGTTTGGAGTACCATCCTGAAGTTTTATTGCTCAAAGATTTGCAAAGTTAAAATTAAAACTTCATACTTACCTTTGGATTTTAGAACTCTGATAGCAAGGTAGGTAAAACATCAGCAAGAAGCGAGATTAATGGCCATGTAATTTTCTCAGAAGAAAGAACCTCTTCTGTTAACATTCCAATTTAATTATTTAACTGTCATTTTAAAAAATTAACACATGATGTAAAAAGCTATACATTGGATTATATTTGTATAATTTTGCCAAGACTGAAACCATGCAATTCAACACAATTTTATTTGGCAGTACTCATGTGAAAGGAAGAGTGTATTTAAATGTTCATTTTAATGACATCTTGTTTGAACATGTCATAATAATTAAAGATATAATAACTTTATCAGCAAAATTAGCTGTCAGATCACTATTTTATTGTTGATCCTAGAGTATGAAAAAATAGCTCTGTAAAATATTCTTTGAGGGAGAAGGAGTGCTGAAAAAACGTTAATGATTCTTAATCATGTTGAGATAACAGATATTTTGGAGAAATTTGGGCCAACAACAGAAAAGTTGCATCTCCTGTGCTATTCAATAAACTGATATATTCTGGACATTCTTGAAGGAAATATTGTTCACCGGAGCAGATAGCCTTGAGATTTGCACATGGAAGAGAATCATTTTTCATAAGGTAAATTGAGGTTTTGATTACAAAGTAATTCAGCAGCTGCAGATTAGTAAAGTGAGTTTTATTAATTAAAATTCTGGGAAAATATTTTATTGGCAATAAAAGTATTTTACTGATAGAACCTATCTCAATCAAGGCTTCAAGGAGATGCCTTAACTCATCTGTGAGCCAAATCCAAGAACCATTTCTCTCAGCTAAGAAGTCACACTCATCTTTTTCAACATGAACTTCAGTATGGTCTGGCACATTTTATACTGAAAAGTGCATACAAAAAGAGTATACAAAAAACATACCAGCAACAATGACTGGAAGTGACATCTCCCAACCCACACTGAATGATGTAAACAGGAAAATGCCGAATTTAACGTTACTGGATATTCTTTCATTCACTTTCAGGAGAAAAAAAACAAACAAACAAACAAACAAAAAAAAACCACGACAAAAACCAAAGCCACCTATTTCTTTATTTACTGTGGAAAAATTTAAATAGGTTGGAAGTGGACTACATCTTCCATATATAAATATACACACATATAAAAATTAACCCACACACTGGTATTTCTTCTCACTCTCAACCCTCTTGGCTGCTGTTCAGAAGAGTGGAAGTGTTTCACTCATTTCAAAATATAAGATTTAATTTAACCTGAATACCCTACCAACCAAGGGAAAGTTTCAGTTACAAGGTTGAACAAAAGATGAAGTAAATACCTCTTTACAGCAATTTCCCACAAACAAAAGTCTCTGTCTTGTCATTATTTTTACCTACCCTGAGTTCTTCTTTTAAAAGTCCAAGGAAATAATATTTAGTCCCAGAAACAGAATTTAGATAAAAGTAGGTATTAACATTAATTTGTCTCTTTTTTTTTTTTTTTTTTATTCATGTACTATTTAAAAAATTGGCTGATGTAGGTGTATTGAAATATTAAAGACAGCTGTGGGAGGTGGGGAACAAAAGGGGAAACCCAAAGTTGAGAAATTTAAATTCAGACCTCAAATAAGCATGAATTACTCCTCCTGATTTTAGCAGATGTTTTAAGATGGATGTGGCCACAGATTTCAGATGCCTAAAGGTAGAGTTCTAAATGCACATTCAGGCACCTAGGTGATACTGGCTTGATTTCAAAATATATGTTGAACTGTAGCTCCCACTGGTTTTGAAATAACACTTCTGTCAGGTTATTTTTATTAGGTTATCTCAATGTAGAGTTGGACACTTGGTTATATGAACCTGAAAGTTATGGACATTATTATTTAATTTCGCTTTTGCCAGAAGAGTAGTGATGCATTTGAATGTGTAACCAAAAATTTTATTTAAGGTCCTTCTCTAATTAGCATGCATACATGGTGAAGACATACACAACTCAGATTTCTCTTGCCAGAGGTAAAACCAAAAGGAGGTCTTGGCAGAAGCCAAACATTGTTGAGGTCTCAGGGACACGGGTGCCTTGTACTTTTGAAAGAGAAATAATTCAGATGCTTAAATAAGGGTTATAGAGAGCAACTGTGGGAGCTTGAAAGTTTTTTCTTAATTAGTCAGTAAGGGAACATCTTACCTTGGTTTTATTGATCTGAAGGGTACATTCACTGAGAAGGTAAAAAAAAACAAGAGACAGCACTGCTTCTACTCCTTTCCTCAAAACTCTACATTTGTAGCAATGTTCCAAAAACTTTAAAGAAGAAACAAATGAACTCCAGAGGATCATACGATGAGAGCATTTGAGGATTTGATTATAAAATTATGTCCATTACATTAAAAAGATGAATGGATTAAAATATCCTATTTCCTATTTCCACATGTTATATTGAACTACTTAAATATAAAAACTTGCCTTTTCCACATTTTAGATAATTTTTCTTCCTGTAGATGTTTTAGAAGTTTAGGTTTAAACATGCTAATGATTTTTTTTTTTAATTTATTTTAGTGGAGCAAAGATAATGGACCTTATACAATTATTTCAGTACCTATTTCCTGCCTTCATGAATTTCTGCATTGTAATTTAAGTAACACTTTGTACTATAGCCATAGAAACAGGTACTGAAAATAGTGGGACATATGTTTAAATGCTGCAACTGTGCATTGTTTGGTGAATCTGTAGTGAAAGGGAGTTACATCAATTTACATCAGTTTAATATCTGATCATTTGCCTGATTTTATATATATACACACAAATATCCATCCATATAGATACATGAAAAAGAAATTAAATTTATCAACAAAACTACATTCAGTTATCCCCAAAAGTGAAAGGAAGAAAGACATGATACATTCCAGCAGACATCAGACAACTATGCTAAATTTTCAGGGATCTGGAAAAAAAAAAAAAAGTCTATAAATGAAAATCAAACTTCCCCTTAAAGTAAATTGATGTGCCTTCAGATCTATACTATCCTAAAATACATTAGAAGCATGAGCAGGCTCATATCCCTTCATTTTAAATAAACATGAAGTCAAGAGTTTAAGGGTTAGCCCAAAGACACATGATACAGAGAAGAGGAGGAGATAAGCAGCACAGAGAACAATAAAGCCTTACATTTGAAGTCTTGTTTAGAAGACAAATAATCGAAGGACAGAATAGTAGCACGAAATATACAATTATACAACTGAAACCAAAGGTTTTAGAGGACCTGACAGATGCTTTGGTTACAGTAAATTCTCATACAAAAACACCTGTACAGATTGTTTCCAGAACTATTTTGGTTTAAAGATTGCTAAGATATTCATATTCAATTAAAACAGACATACTTTGCAAGTCTAGTCGTATTCAACTTTCTTTTCTGTAGGAAAAAAAAAAAATGTCATGGACACTCCATCTGCAGAACTCTCATGAGTGACCAAATGGGTGTTTTCTCCTAAGTCTAGATACATTTTCTGTGCTTACTTCTGTAATTATTTGATTTTTAGCATTTTATATCAACCCCCAACTAAACTTAGGACCAAACTATTTTAATATAAACCAGAAACACTTACATAACATGAATCTTATAAATAATGTATTCAACAGATACATATTTGTTTTAATTGACCACAGACTGAGGTCACAGATTTCTTGAGACGGAAATGTACCTCTGTGGGCTTACTCTTGTTTCCTCATGAATGACACCCAAGATATTACTGGTATTTCCCTAAGATACTACTGTTGAAGACTTAACCTCAAATCACTTGCAGTAAATTGTCAGTAAGCAGAGCAAAAATGTTTTGATGTTTATGAAAAGCTATCCTGAACTCTCTGAAGTTTTTTTCAGACTGGTTTGGAAGTGCTTCAAATAGAGCCTTTCTTGTGGGATTTGACTCTTCAAATTCCATCTCCAGACACAAACCAGAAGTGGAGAAGATGTTTTAGAGCTTTAAAAGTCATACAGCTGAGGCAGTTCCAGAAATCAATGCTACCAGAGAGAAGGAAATGATGTTTTCCAACTAATCTTTTTCACTCTAGTTTCATTTTGTCTTCCAGCCTTAATACCTGCACAGAGGCAGTAATATTTCTCCTCTTGTACAAAGTTCTGAAAGAAACTACTTTCAACATTTTTAGGGCTGGCTTTACTATTGGGGCATAGTCATTGTCTGAGTTCTCAGCTGGAGAATTGTCAGCCATATACATTTAAATGCTGTCTCATTTTCTTATTTTGTTGGGTATGTGTATGTTGTGTGGGCCCCCACTAAATTATATACTGCCTGTTTGTTGTGTATTGATTTTTTTGTTAAAGTGCTCAGAAAACTGCATGACTTCATTTCTACAGAGACATGCTTCATGAAATCTTAATCTACATCAAAGTAGCTGCTACATTGTCAAAAAAAGAACTCATATTTCAATTCTCACTATTCAAACTGAAATTATATTTTTGCTTAATTTTCCAATCTTTTTTTAATGTTAATTTTTTAATGTAATTCTTATGTTTACAAATTTATCAGTAAAGAGCAAGCTCAGTGAGAAATTATTCAGTATTTTAATATAGATTATGAACTCCTTGAAAATGATATGCCATTGTAAGGGCTCCATTCTTGGAGAGGATGAAGAGTTTACAGAGACAATACATTTCACTGAAGTTGTTCACTCATTCATCATAGATTTCCATCCATCATGCAACATTAAAGTCTTGTCTACTAGCAGCAATTAGTCTTCCCACTCATTCTTTTGATATTCACATTTCAACAATTTTTATTTAAATATCAGATAGCATTTAAAATCCAGCTGTACAGAGCAGAACATTCTTCTTATATTCTTCTACAATGATGAAATCTATTCTCTATGCAGGTCATGAAGACAGCCCCCAGTGGTAGATGCATTACTGAAAAATGTACAAAATATTTTTTTTTCTCTTCTAAACTGTTAAAAAAAACAGCACAAAGGCCTCAATCAATATAGAATGATGATGATGATGGGGGGACTGGTAGCATCTCTATTCTCTTACTGTAGTTTGTAGTGAGAGATGAAATTAGGATACTGCTTCTGGTAGTTCAAGTCTCCTATGAGAAAAATGGATTAACAGCCTGGATCTCCTGCAAATCCTTTCACACAAACTTTGTGCAATAGTCACTTCCTCTTCTTTCTGAGAAAGAGCTGGTTAGGTACCTAACTGGAGACGATCTCTCCTTTCTGCAATTATCAGAAAAAGAGAGAAAACTCACTCCATGCTAAGGTTAGTTCCTTGACACTAGACAAGACAACTCAAGCAATACTGCTCACACAAATGCCGAGTTGAGATGCTAATACCTTTGGAGGGGTTCTCTAAATAGCAACAGCTGAGGGGTCAAAGCTGTAGAGACAGTACTCCCTCAGCACACAGGAATCACTGCATTGCCCATATTGGCCTCCCCAGGAGCTCCTGGACCAAAGGGATGTCCACAGTGTAGGTGGGTACTCATCTACACACAGTATGAAGGAAGTGCAGCATATGCTGTGCTGGGCAGGAGGCATCAAATGGGATTTGTTGAGGGACAACAAATGTACTCTGGAAAGATATTCAGGGATGGAGGGATGTGGCATGTTTGGCAATAGGACAAGGAGTGTCCTACCAGTGACAGTAACAGTAGAGCAGGGAACAGAACCATGATAGCTATTCCTTCCCCTGATCCCCAGTTAACTGTCAGGTACATTTTGCAGAGGAGTGTCTAGCTGACAGTTGGGCTTCTCTAACACTTTAGTCCCTGTGTACCTCTTTGGAGTTAGGAGTGACTGACCTACTAAGACAGCCCTAACACCTTCAATTTGCAGGAGTAGCGTTAAAAAAAATAAATAAATCACATTTTGCAGAATTTTCATTAAATCAGAACAAAACCAAAGTTTCAGGCGTCAGGAATTCTCCATATAACAGAATCTCCATATTCCAACCTATCTCAGAGAATTAATATGTTCCTATAGTTTATTAAGTATAGAAAGACATGAAGCTCTTCAAAAAATGGGGTGATGTCTATTTTATTTCACTAACAATCTTCTACCTCACATTCATGTTAAACTCCACCTAATAATACAGAACTGCTCAAGCACTGTCACATACACTTCTAATATGAAGGAATAGACTTCTCTAGATGTTTTTATTTTTACTTTCTAAAACAAAATGAAAATCCAGATTTTTACACTTTTTAGTATTTGCATGCTTGTGCTTAATCTTGGAATAGGACATGAAAAATTCCTTTCTTGGGTACCACAGCTGAAGTTTCTAGCTCTTTATCTACATTTTACTGATGGATTTTAATCACCAGACTGTGATATGTTGTTAAATATATGCACAGACAGTGGTCTTATTGTTCAACTTTTGTGATACTGATGTACATAGATTAAGAACATGTAAATCATACAACCTGAATATATATATAATTTAAATGTCTGGGTTGGAAAGGGCCTCTAGAGGTCATCTAGTCCAACCCCCCTGCTGAGAGCAGGGATATCCTCAACTAGAGCAGGTTGCCTAGAGCCTCATCAAGCCTCACCTTGAATGTCTCCAGGGATGGGGCCTCAAACACCTCCCTGGGCAACATGTTCAGGTGTTCTACCACCCTCATGGTAAAGAACTTCTTCCTTCCATCTAATCTAAATCCACCCTTTTCTAATTTAAAGACATTGCTTCTCATCCTTTTGCTACATGCCTTTGTAAACAGGCCCTCTCCAGTCTTTTTATAAGCTCCCTTCAGGTTCTGGAAGGTCGCGATTCTCTTCTTCAGGCTGAACAATCCAGATCCCTCAGCCTGTCCTTGTAGGAGGGGTGTTCCAGCCCCCTGATCATCCTTGTGGCCCTCCTCTGGACCCACTCCATCAGGTCCATGTCCTTCCTGTGCTGAGGGCTCCAGAGCTGGACACAGTATTCCATGTGAAATACGGTTAATGTTAAACTGTTAATGTTAAACTGCTAGTAGCACTTTAAATGGAGGACCTTAACATGAATTTATATATATAATTACTGAGCTTCCAGAGGAACATTTTTATGGCTAATGAATTTGCATTGATTATTAAAAGACTGTTTATGCAAGGTGAGCATCTACATAGTTGTTCTATTTCTATTATATAGTTGCTAAACCTCAGTAAATACCTTTCTAGGAATGATTTGGTGTTTAATTAGCATACAATAGTTCTCCTCTTAAAACTAAATTAAATCTATTTGAGGCACTTCATTTAAAGTATTAACCAAACATGCATACCTGCAAGGTGGCAATTTCAGATTTGTGGTAGCAGTCAAGGTCTGGTAGTTCTGAAATGCTGAAGGTTAGAAAGTCTGAACTCAGTTCTCAGCTAGGTGATTTTTAACTTAATTTGTCATGTACCCATACAGAAATACAAGACAAAGAGTGATCATGCTGCTGTTATTTTCCATTCTTTAATTTATTTTGAAATATAATTACTGAAAAAAAACCCAGTAAAATAACACAAAAATAGTTAGACATTATTGGTTTTGCTGTTATTACAATTTTAATGTGCTTATGGATATTTCTCCAAAACTAGTGTTAAGTGAGGTTTCATTTACTGAGTGGACAATTTTTTTGTCTCAAGAAAATGAAAACTTCTTCAGCATACCCAGCTGGATTTTTCTTATATACTAAGCTTTCTTCTTTACCTTACAATATACACAAAGACTGCATTAGGTCTGTTGCTATTTTTCAGACTATAAAGTGTTAGAAGTAAGAGAAGATCAACATGATACCATTACACTCTAGAACTCAGAGCACATCAATCTATTCCGAAGTTTATCATTAAACTTCAAGTGCAAGCTTTGATCAAGCCAGGTATTCAGGTGCAGATCCAAAGCCAAAAAGAAAGGGCTGAAGCCTCAAGGAGATAGGGATGAGAGAAAGCCAAGACCACCCCACAGTGCTATTGCAGATTGCTGGATTTCTACTAGAAATAGTATGGCCAGCAGGACTAGGGAAGTGATCATATCCCTGTACTCACCACTGGTGAAGCTGCGCCTTGAATACTGCATTCAGTCTTGGGGCCCTCAGTACAGGAAAGACATTTAGTGCAACAAAGCTGGTGAAGGGTCAAAAAAACAACTCTTACAGAGTGGCTGAGGGAACTCATGTTGTTTAGTCCACAGGAAGGAGGAGGCTCAGAGGAAACCTTCTCACTCTCTACAACAACATGAAAGGATGTCTCTTCTACCAAGTAACAAGTGATATGAAAAGAAGAAATTGCCTCAAGCTGTGCCAGGGGAGATTTAGGTTGGACATTAGGTCAAACTTCTTCACTGTGAAATGGTTCTTTAGCCCTGGAAGAGGCTGCCTAGGGAAGTGGTGGACTCACTGTTCCTCAAGCTATTTAAAAGACATGTAGATGAGGATCTTAGGCACATGGATTACTGGTGGAATTGGCAGTGTTAGATTAATGGTCAGACTTGATGATCTTAAAGGTCTTTTCCAGCCAAAATGATTCTATGATTCTATGCAATCAGTAGATTGCCTGTTGCCAAAAGCAGAAAAATCTGTTAAAACACATGTCTAGACCTAACCAGTAAGCAACCATGTCAGTAATGAAAAATTTCTACCCAGGCTTGCAAGAGGTGACCTTATACCCCCCTGGATCCCTCTCCTGCTAGAAAGGTTCTGTCACATAGCTGAAGGAACAAGTGGCAGTGGCATTATCTCACACTTAGCAGGTGCTCCCAGGCCTCCATGTGGAGTGTAGCTGGATTAATTTCACAGAGAACTGTAGCGTTTTTTTAAGTTTTATTTTCCTTCTAATGCAGAAGAAGAGAAAGAAAACATTGAGATTTTAAAAAACTTTCATTCTCCAGTAAGGTCCATTCATATGTGACAAAATACGCCTTATTTTCTTAAACAAACACATTAGGTGAACAGTCAGTCAACAAACAAAACCATAAAAAAAGACTATTTAGAGCTTCCACATAGCATAAATTCAATCTCTCATGCATAATCATTCAGTCTTTTTAACCCCATCACCATCCTCCTTTGCCACTCCCACATCTGTAGTTCTCTCACAGAGCATTTCTCAGGGAGACAGGACACCTGGCAGAAGCCTGCCAGAGTGGGTACTACTGAGTACCAAGTGCTCACAGGACTCCCAAGCTCACTAGCACCTCAGATGGCAGGCGTCTAGGGGGCTGGGGATTTCCCACAACCCAGTAAAGCCACAGAGCTTTAGGGAGCCCCTTGGTCATTCTCCTAAATGTAATTGTCCCCCTTTCTATTGCAAAGCACGATTAGAGATATTTTCAGTTTTAACTGAGAACCTGAACAAGGCAGTAAAAAGTATCATCCATGAATTTTTATTTCAAGTTGCAGTCACATAAGTAACATCTTTTCTAAAGCAGTAAAAGAAATATGCCTAATTATTGAACCTCAGCCTGTGATATTTTATCATGACTTTTAGGTGCTTGAAATCCCAAAACATCACTGGATTGATTTTGAAAAGCTCACAAGATGTATCTTATGCACATAAAAAATCTTGGTAGATGATATTTTGCAGAATACACAAGTAGATCATAATCCAAAATTTGTTTATAAAACAGTTCTGGGATCTGGTTCGTCCAAACTAATTTTCTTGGCTACATCACTTGGTTAATAAATAAATACGTAAAATGACTCAAGCATTTTACTACATATTTTGATAACCATTTTGATATGGTTATCAAAAGCCGTTTAAATAGGTTTCAAACTATTACATACTTGATGTAAATATAGTTATCTTTTTGTCGCACTGCAGTTTGATTTTTTGTTTGAGGCAGCTACATAAAAATATTAAAGTATAAATGGGTTATTCCCTCATCATTTGTGTATATTTTTTTCACACAGTGGCAATTATCTGGACTGGAAAGGAATTCCTAACTATAGATTAAGCAAAAGTTTTCTTTTAAAATGGCCTTGGCTCTTTTGTCATCAATCTGTATTTTCATAAAGAAGGGCATAATACTTGAAGTGATGCTAAGCCTGCTCTGGACTATCACCAGTATTTACCTTCTCCTTCCTATTCAGGGTACAACAGTGTGCTGTTTGTGGCTGGGTATAGTTAATTTTCTTCAAATCATAGTAGGCTATGACTTGGATTTGTGCTGAAAACTGTGTTGATAGTACAAGGATGTTTTTGTTATTGATGAGCAGAGCTCACACAGAGTCGAGGCCTTTTCTGTTTCTCACATCACCCCACCAGTGAGCAGGCTGAGGGTGCACAAGAAGCCGTGAGGGAACACAGCTGGAATAGCTGACTCCAACTGACCAAAGGCTTATTCCATACCATATGACATCATACTCAGCATATAAAGCTGGGGGGAGAAGGAGGAAGGGAAGGATGTTCAGAGTGATGGTGTTTGTCTTCCCAAGTAACCATTACATGTCATGGAGCCCAGCTTTCCCGGAGATGGCTGAACACCTGCTTGCTGATAGGAAGTGGTGAATGAATTCTTTGTTTTTCTTTGCTTGTGTGCGCAGCTTTTGCTTTACCTATTAAACTGTCATTATCTCAACACATGAGTTTTCTCATTTTTAGTCTCCCCCATCCTGCCAGGGAATAAGCAAGTGGCTGTATAGGGCTTAGTTGTCAGCTGAGGTTAAATCACAGCAAACATAGAACATAGCGAAAGGAGAAGCTAAGGTTATTATGAGGAGTGGAAGACAAGAATAAAGATGAGCCTATAAAATGTGTCTACAGGCTT
Source organism: Chloroceryle amazona (assembly GCA_027560015.1). NCBI lineage: Eukaryota > Metazoa > Chordata > Aves > Coraciiformes > Cerylidae > Chloroceryle > Chloroceryle amazona. Next base: position 17,817 of record JANHFX010028290.1, read on the forward strand.
CATTAGACCTCTCATGTGTGTCATCCTCTTTACATATGTCAGTTATCTGAACATGCAAATGTTATAAGAAAAACAAAAAAAACCCTGCAATTAGATTTTCACCTGTGTAGTATAGAACTGGAACAGGATCTTAAAAGCACTATCAATTTTTATGTCCCACCATTCCTGCAACTTCGTTACAGCTTCCACTTAAAAAAGAAAAAGGGAGTTTCTGTAGTGAGAAGCGATATTTTTTTATTTTTAAATCATGGCCAGTGTTAATGTGGTGGAATTTTTTTCTTTTATCCTGACAGATTACTTAGAACTGGATCCTGCAAACACTGGAACAAATGAACATTGTTTGTCCACAGGGAAAAAAGATTTGTCCTGGCCAATATTTCAATTCTTATGAGTTGTGCAATCTTCCACTCTCTAATTCCATATGTTTTTATGGTAGTAATAAAAGCCTGTAATTTTAATAAGAAGCCATAATAAACTTTTGAAGGCACTGCATGAAGACGCAGTTCTTACAGAACTATCCGCACTATAAATCTTAGTTAGCTGCTTCAGTGATACAAGGGTGCATGACTGTATTTAGCTCCATGCTGCAGTGGAGCCAAAGCTGCATAGGCTGAGAGCCTAGGCACAAGGGGAGTTCTGGCAGTAAGGGCCAGAGTCATAGCCCACACATAAGAAATGCTGAAGTAGTCAAGGACTGCAGCATGATGGTAGGGCTTACAGGAGGAGAAGAAATAGCAGGGCATGGGAAAGTAAGTGAGAGGACAGCCAGAAGAAGATGTTCCATACAGAAATCTACCATTGACATCTGTTAGAAGATCATTATGTTCTCAGGTTATCCTAGGGAAGAAAAGTGCAGGTCAGCTCTTTACAGACAGGGGTGCAGAATACTTGACAATATTCAGCCTTTCTAATCTAAGGGCTCTACAGCCTGGCCAGTATATGGCCAAGTAGGGAGGCTGGGCTATAAAATGAGATTAAAACAAGTCCCCGAAGTGCAGAACATAAGATTGAAAATGAAAAAAGAGAAGGTGGACTTTGAGGTTCTTGGAGCTGACAGAGCAAGTGGAGGGAGTTCACAAGGTCCAGAGGCTTGAATCTTAAAACTATGCTAAGCAGAACAGGGCATGAGAGGGACATCATCTGATCTAACTTCATGTGAAACCTTTACTAAACAAAACTGATGTTCTTCTTCAGTCCTGATTTACTTCTTTTGACTTTTTTTCCAGAAGGTTACTCTTCTCATCTGTTTTGTTTTAAGAAAAGCATCTGAGTAGTGATTGGTTTTGTTTGTTTGATTTTGGTTGTTTTTTGTTTGTTTGTTTGTTTTGTTTGTTTGTCAGTGAGAAAAAAAAGAAGAAAGAAATGGCTCAAAGAGTTCACCAGATTTTGAAGTGGCTGATAATGTCTGATGCTCTCCCGTTCTCCAGAAACAAAGGTGCGTGAAAATACTAGTCTTAAAATATTTAAAATTTTAAAATCTTTAAAATTAAAGTTTTAAAATTTATTTCTAAAACCTTTAAAATATGAGAGTCTTAAATCTTTAAAATCTTTGCTACCATTTTCACTCAACTTTTGTGTGAATTTTTGTCTTGTGTCTTAAAGGAAAAGGAAATAACACCTTCTAAGCCACCTCAGCTAATAATTTCCTCTTCAACTCTTGCTCCTCTGCTTCAAAAGGTACCATCTTTTAATGTAATCTAAAAAAATACTAGAAGAAGAAAATGTCTTTATAAAGACTTTCTGTACACTACAGGAATGGGAATAACAATTGATAATAAAATGTAGGGTTCAGTAATTTTATTTTGTTAGCATTTTAACTAATTTCTTTTTTTTTTTTTCTTCCTTCCATATGTTTAGTGAAAGGCACAAGAAACTTTTAAGTAACTTAATTTGAATAAAAGTCAAATACTTTTAAATATTTACAATGAAAATGAGCAGGGTTAGTTCTAGAACTTAGAAGCCCTTGCAGCACATTTAACACTTTAGTACAATGCAATCATGTTAATAACTTTAACCTTCTGAGCCAATTTGTTCTACTAAAATTAACACACTTAGCTATTTAACAAACAAACGATTGAAGAACTAGGAAGGGAAGGGTACATGTTTCAGTGTTTCTAACTGTGGTTCACTGAAGACTTTGCAATATAAGAAGAACTGAATGAAAGTGTCACCAGATGAACTTGAGAGACATTTTACAGAAGACTTAAAGTATATAAATAGATATACAGTGATTGCTACATGTATTAACAAAGACACTGATGACTGAGCAAACAGAAGACACACAGATAGGTTTTAAAAACAGGGTCATCTCATATTATACTTTTTTCTGAGTGAAATAGCTACCATTCCCCTTCACAGAGTTTATTCTGAATTCCAGAAACACCTATGAAACTATGTGCTATTAACACTAGCATACTGATTACAAAATAGTTCACCTGTTATTTTCACTGTGGAACAGTTACAGAAGAAGGTAAGCCCTGATAAAGACTACATACATAATTTTATAATTAAATAATTTAAAAGGAAAAATGTCTATTCTTGTGACTATTGGTTAAATTTCGGCTAACCTACAATAAAACCAGCATTATTAGTGCAAGACACTTGAGTCAATCTACTTTTCCATGACGCATCTATATTGAATATACTTAATTCTGTTTACCAGTTTCTCTCTGAAATGTAGCTTGGCATAAGAACATCCTTTCTTGACTGATGAAATCCTGTGCTACTGAGCTAAAGGGAGAAAAAAGACTTCTTACAGCATGTTTTACTTTGGTCTCAATCAATCATACTGAATCTTCAACAGCACAGGTAAATGTGTTTATTTCCTTCAACAACGGCCACTATAAGATTTAATCAGAAACTTTAAAGGAAAGTTTATGGGATATGTTAGCAGATTATTATATTAAATATAGTTCCCATCTCAAGAAAAATTAACGAGCCTTTTATGTTAAAGTTTTTGTAAATTAATCAGGCCACAGTGGACCTAATTAATCTGTAATATTTCTTGCTAATAAAGTTGATAGATAAATTGGTCATTATATTTCCATAACTCAAATTTTAAATAACTAGCAATAACTAGCCAATTCCATTTAATAAAACAGCCAAATTACCCATCAGTTTATGTAATCTTGCATCTAAGAAACATTTTAAGGATAAAAGTAAATACTTACAGAATTCACTCTGTATTCAAGCCAAGTATTCCCAAACAAAATAGGTTCAACAAAATACTTTCATATGGTCAGATCCTTTGATAGGACTTTTTCATTTCCAGGTAGCTATGAATCCACCACACAAGACTATCCAAACAGTTTTGTGGAGATATGGTTATATTACTGTATTTTGAATCTGATAACAAACCTTTGTTTTTCATTTTACTGTATTTCTCCCTTTTCTCTTAGCTTCCTATTGAACATAGAGAACTTTCAAATTTCTAAAATGCTATTAAGTACCTTTCGTTTACTCAATCACAGCAAGTGATTAAATTAGCCACCTTCCCTGGATTGTGTTTTGCTTCCTTTGTCCTGATATTGTGAAAGCTGCATGCACCTAAATGTTTGATCAACTTTTCTGCAGACACTTGTGAAAAGTAAGACATTTTTTGCATTAGAATCCAAAGTTAGCTGACATGTAACTTGTTTCACATTTTATTTTTACTTTGAAATCCTTATGAGAAACCTGGGTATTTCTGGCTGTTGTTTTTCTGGTAGTGAATCCTACAGTTTAGAGCAGCCTGTTATTTTTTGTTGTAAATGTGCTGTTGCTTTTTTGATGTCAAACTTTAGCTGTTTGGATTGCATTTTCTATAGTAGGCATCTGACTTCAGATACTTTTTAATTCTTTCAGGAAAAAAAGCTTAACAGCACTGTTGTGCTGATACAAGAAAATGCCAACAGTCATTTCAATGAGAGATTTTCAGCATATTATAGCTTATTTTCAGACCTGCACCCACTATGTTGAGCATCACTTTATGCACCAAGGATATCCTCAGAAGTGCGCTTCAGTTCAGCCTAATTTAAAGTATGTAAACCAGTGTACACCCTTCCTTCAAACTAGGGAAGCCCCTGAGCATGCCCTGTCCAAGATGTACAGCATCTCTGGGCTCCCTGCATACTGAACTGCATAAATTGAAGAATAAAGCAAGAAAACAAATAGAGTTTAGTAGAAAGGCAGAAATCAACTTGCCACTTGAGTAACCAGGGCAAGACTAGAGTGATTTGAGTCATTACAAAAGCAGTAGCTTTTAAGGAGGAATTTAACTGAGGAGAAAATTGTGGGTGTTAGCACATAGCATCAACATGCTTGCAGGAAAAATGGATAAGCGGGTGATCAAGGCACTTGGTCACAGGAAAATTACCGCTGATGAGACTACTTGCATAAGTGCTCACAGTCATGAACAAAGGATTGCAAAATTTAGCCTGAACTTTGTAAACACACACCAAATAAAATTACCAGCTTAATCCCTGCCAAAAGAAACACAAGGAAGATAAAAGTATTAATTTAAATGTTGCATTAAAACAATTAATTAATTACGATATTAAAAGATATGTTAAAATATAAGATATTTTGTTAATTACATGTTAAGTGTAGTCATTACTCAATTTTAAAAGGACTGTAATGCACAATGCTCGATTACAATTAGACTATTTGTAAAGTTATGACAGCTTCATTAAATAAAGAAGAATTAAGTCCTAGATAAATAATGTATATAAAGAAAGAACACGTAAGCTTCAAGATAAAATTATTGACATATAATTTATCTATTTCAATTCCATGGAAAATTGCATACTAGGAAAAAAACTCCAAACAAAACTCATGAACAACAGTAAATTTGCTGTAATGAACTTTTTGACTGTGGTTTATGATCTCCAAAGCTAAATGCAAATCATTCTGCTAACTTTTAAGATTATTGTACTTTGTAGACACACATGTGGGCAGAGAGTCTATAAGTTAATCGTTGCTTCAGAACCAGTAAAGTATAAAAAAGTCATGTTTTTTGATTCAAGGACAGAAGGTTTTTTTATCTAAACCATTTATATAGTTTAATAAAATCTTTTGGTATATCAAATGGGAGCATCTTCTTTTGAATGAAGTCTGGCTTTCCTTCTGTCAGGATACAGAGAGTAAATCACCAGTGATATACAACTTAAGGAAAACAGTTTCAGTAGGGTGGGTGTGTAGGTCCTGCATTGTTCCTACATTATTGCCCAAATCCAAAATTCAAATCTTCAAACCATTGTGGAGATGCTAACAACTCCAGAATTATTTCCTTCAACATTCTCAGATGTCTATTACTATGAATGTCCCAAAGTCATTACAAGACCTAAATCCTGGTTTCACAAAGCAGAATTTATGACTTGTACTGCACCCAGCAAACCAAATCAGGTCTACATTCTCAACACACCTTCCTTGGGTCAAGTTTATTACTAAAGAAAGATGGAGCAGGAATCCTCTGCTTTGCATTAAAAGCCTAATGAAAACATTGAAGAAGCAGATCAAAATACCAATTACCACCTTTCTGAGAGGACATTAACCTAAATTTACTTCCTTTACTCACTTCAAGTATATATATATTCTAAAAGTTAGCCTTTGAATATGTGGGTGGCAGAGGACATTTTTCACACTTTGATCCTGTTCTGTTTTGCCTGGGATGCCCCGGTACTCATAAGATTTACTAGTACGTATGACTCTACAAGACATTGGGAGTTGCAAAGTGTAGAATCCCCTGTGCTAATGAATCCTTAACATTAAAAACCAAAATGATCACTTATACAAGGATTGGAACATAATTCCCATCAAGTTAATATTAAACTCAGCAAGTTAATATTAAATTGGCAAGCAAAAGAACCTTGCTTTGCATTTCTCCACTTTTTTTTTTTTCCCACTGAAAATCACCTGGGGAGATTTCTTGTGTTTCATTATTAATCCAAATCCAAAATGGGTATTCATTTTTGAGATACAGAACACCTCAACTCAGCTAATCCTATTATCTGAAAGGAATTATTTATTTTAGTATTCAAGGAACTGGTAAGATGCAAAACACTAGAGTGATACATTTCAAATGTTTGTGCTGACATCATCACTTAATGTGCAGGACGGTACTGACAGCAATCACTGCATCAGAAATTTATATTAATATATTTCAGAAAACTGCACAATATGTAATAGGCAAAAACTACAGATGTACTCATATTCATTTTGTGTATAATCTATAATATCAAACGTCAGGAAATGCAACAAAGGTTTTGGCTAGCTTTGAGGTATTAAAAAACATCTTTTTGCTAGAGTTATTTTTACAGTTTGGTCAAGTGGGAAAAGTAGTGTACAATCAGTATGAGTTGTTACTAAATACCTTCATGTCTTGGTTTGGGTGAAAACAGGATTAATTCTGTTCAGTGATTTTACTTTTCAGTTCAGTACTTCTAATTAACAGCTCTTTCTGAAGTTAGAAGCATTTTTTGCAGTGTCTGCTGCCAGCAGTGACAGCAGCCCATGTTTCGAGTTACTACCAAGAATTGGTGTGCAGACCAAGGCCACTGCTGGGCGGTGTGTACCACACAGGGGGGTGCAGAAAGGAAAAAAAACCTGCACCTTGGAAGGAGTGGACAGGGCAGATAACCCCCAACTGACCAGCGAGGTATCCAGCCCATATACGCCATGTTTTTTGGTAGCAAGCAGAGGGATCCAGGAGGGTTTTACCCTAGCTCTTCTCCCCTCTTGGACTGCTTCCCCGGAACATCCAAGGAGGACTCTGTCCATTCTGCCTTCGATCCCGTGTTC
>JANHFX010028290.1:25080-41343 GCA_027560015.1 Chloroceryle amazona
GTTCTAGCATTCTAAAAGGTTCTAGCATTCTAAAAGGTTCTAGCATTCTAAAAGGTTCTAGCATTCTAAAAGGTTCTAGCATTCTAAAAGGTTCTCAGCTTTCAGGAGTCTCTGACTCAAGGATTCTAAGGTTCTGTGATTCTACAGATTCTAATTTTATTCCCTTTTAGCATTCCATGATTCTAAGAGTCTCAGATTCTGTGATTCAATAATTGCATGATTCTTAGGTTCTATGATTCCATGATTCTTTGCTTCCTGTTCTAGGATTCCAAGATTCTGTGGTTCCATGAAGCTATGATGCTATGGTTCTAAGATTCTAGGAAACTTTGGTTGCAAGGTTCTAGGATTCTAAGACTCTAGCATTCTAAGGTTCTTGTTTTGTACAGTTCTCAGCTTCTCTCTAGGAGTCTATGACTCGAGGATTCTAAGATTCTGTGAAACTACAGATTCTAAGGTTTTTGTCTTTTAACATTGCACCATACTATGAGTCTAGAATTCTATGATTGAATTATTGCTTGATACTTCGTTTCTATGATTCTGGGACCCCTGGTGCCTGCTCTACAACATCAGTGGTGATGGTGACGTAATCACCATCAGGGGGGTTGGGTTCGGTACTGGTTTTGTATATATCTGTACATATTCTATTTTATTGTTATTAATCATTAAAGCTGTTCTAGTTTCCTTTTCTAATCACTGTCTCTCTCCCTTATTCCTTTTCCCTTCCCTTTGGGGAGGGTGGGGGGTTAACAGAGAGCGTCTGTTGGGTCTTAGGGGCTGCCCTGACCCTAAACCACAACACTTCAAAAGAACTGTAACACAAAAAATTACTCGCAGTAAAACCTAAATGAATTAACCTAACCTAAATGAATTCAGTACTTTTAAAATAAAAAAAAAACCCATAAAATTAGATGAGACTACTGGAATTTCTTCCAACTATTTTATACTTGAAATGGCCAGTTGAGTTCATGAACAAAATACTGTGACCTCAATACAAGTCATCATTTATTCACCACACAGGTAGAATAAGTGATGTTATCTCTCTCTGATCTTTCTAGAACTGTGACAGTAGTAACAGGGCTCATGCAGTCCTAATCTAATGGCCCATGTAGCCGTGATCGTAACAAGACACAGAGCACATGCCACACTAGCCTTGGCTATTGGAGAGATTAAAATCTCTTCAGTCAGTTTTTTAAACTTGTGTGAAGATGGAATATGGATTTTAGTTTCCAGGTAATCTCTGGTCATCTTGAAATGAAAGGTTTTCCTGGAATGTCTATGAATAAAGAGATAAACTCAGGAAAGAGTGAGCTGTAACTAGGTTTACAGTTTAAAGGGTCATTAAAAGTCAAAAACTACCACATGGAAGGCTGAATTAAACATTACAAAACCTACATTTCTCTTGAGAATTTCTGGGGAGACATTCATGTTTTGCAATGTTAAACACAGAACGTTTTGCACAACTTTTTAGCAGAAAATGTAACCCAAATATCCACTCAGCCCTAGATTCCATACAGATGTGTGACATAACAGTTAACTGTCCACCCAGTCCCCTACTTCCTTCTTAATGTAAAGGTAAGATTTAATCTAGTCATAAAGGGTGCCAGGTTATCCAATAAAAACAAAGTTAAAAATAAAAAATGAGGAATATTGAACTACTTCAGAGATTTCCAAGAGATGCTGAAAAGAGCCAGCCAGTCAGGGCACCAGTATGAAACCCTTCTGCAAAAATCTCCTGCCTCAGGGATAAACAGTCTTCAGAAAAACGTGGTTAAGTCTCTAATTCTCAAACTCGTTTGCAACATGTCAGCAATTTGCAGGTGTCTTGCCAAGGTCTGCAAAGAACCATATATACCAAGTATGTATCTTGGTATATACCAAGGTGCCAAGGATCTTGGTGTCTTGCCAAGGTCCTCCGTTATCTGAGGATAAGAGCTTACTGAATGGAAGCATATTTCTCTAACCATGAATTACTTTATCGAAGAATTATCTCATATTTAAACTATAGCTCTCAAGGTTCAAGCCATCATAATCACAAAGTGAATTTTGATGTTGATGTGAGGTCTGTGAATGAACAGTTTTGCTTTGTTCCCATCATCCAAAAAAAGCCCCTTAAGGAAATTAAATCTGATAATAAATACTTAAATTTGTTTCAAATAAAAGTCAAACTGCCACGTGATATCTTTCAATCTTACAAAACAGCCATTCCACAAGAGAAAGAAATCTTGTATTGGAGAAACACAGAATAATAAAATGGCAGAAACTTTTATTTAGGGAATATTATGGATATATCAAGATCTATATTTAATTAATATTTTATTAGGAAAAAGTAGTACTTAAATGAAGAAAGTTTCCAAAGAAACATCATTGTCTTTTCAAGACTCTCATCTTGGTGTTTGCCTTCATCATTTTAATTTATTCACTGCAAAGATGCTGAAGAATTGCTCATGGCAAGACTATTCCAAAGATAGTTCCACACTTTTTATTCTTTTTGGTTAAACTGTAGATCATTTGGAATAACAACGTTTTTGGAAGCAGCAGGACTTAATTGTAACATGCTTTCTTGTGTTTTAAAGCTTACAGCATGCAGAATTCACTTCTAGCTGGCAAGGATTTAAAACAAAAAAACAAAAAGGTTTTATTCTTAAAGTGTTTGGTTTATGTCTTGCTTGTGGAATTTAATTACTTAGTAGCCTGAATGCAGATTTTATACTAGTATCTACTCACCTTTTTTTTAACATGCTAAACAGTTTAAAATCTTTAAATCTTTCCTTATAAAGTTTTTTTTAACAGTGTTGGTTTTGGTTGGTTTATTATTATTATTATTGTTATTATTGTTATTTATTATTATTTTCAGGGTTCTCTAATCCTTCAGCCTCCTATAGAAATGTGGATTCCATCTATGTATTCTGGTGATTCACTATCGATATCATGAGTACATTATCCAGAGGAGTCATGATTTCCTATTAGTACTCTGCCTGGGTATCTAAATACCACTTTACCCTGTTTTCATACAGCAACATATTGATGGGGTTCACAATGGGCTGGTTTTGTGTTACAGACCTGAAATATGTTTTATCTTGTTCTCCTGGATGAAAACCTTTGTTCTGGCAGCAAATTCTTTTTATACCATCATAGATGTCTGACTATTTTTGGCTGTGTTAAAACACATTTTTGCATGAATGAATGGGCAGTAAGCTGAATATGTCCATTTATCATCCAGTAAACTGAATCTCTTTCAATGACTACCTATGATCTGCAATCTACCAGTTCATGTCATATGTGAAGTTTATCCAGATTTTTAATTCATATTTAATTGCCAATGCTAAAATGAAATATTGGTGAGAATTAATCCCTAAGAAGCCCCATATGAAAAATCCCTGCTGACAAGTAATTTTTTTAATCCTTTGTTACATCATTTTATGTTTGCTTTATTGTAGTTATATCATGCTATTTTTTTTCAGAATATAATGTGGTACTAATTAAAGAAGTGTTCCTAATTGTTACTCCTGTTAAGTTACAACAAGACTACCTGAAATCATACATTCGTAAGACCTGTTCATAAGCTATAGAAAGTCACTCAAGTTCTCAGATCATATTTGTCCATTTCATTACTAGTACGAAAAATCAAATAAATTCAATTGTATTTTTACAGTAAACTTATGTTTTAACACTATAAAGCATTTGACAGCGCTCAATAAATGGCAGAATACAGAACAGAGAAGGGAACTATTAAGCACTCTGAAGGGAGTACAGAGTGAGTCTATTCCCCTGCATTTGAACCAAGTAGGCATTTCCCATGTGTTGATACCTTTTCTTTTCTACACTTCTGTCATAAATTCCTGGTTCTTTTGAAATGTGCTTGTGATGTAATACAGCACATAATTAGTATGTTATAGATTACTGATGAGCTTGGTGTCCTAAAAAACTATGGGAGTTCTTTTTATAGGTCCATTCCCAATAATAACATATGAACTGACATATATTTATACTGTAGGTGATATTAAACCAGCTCATTCTTATTACATATCCAGATTTTTCTTAAATTTACCAATGTGTTAATGCTGCCAAGCCATAATGCTAAAACATTTGACAGCATAAAACAAAGTCCCTTTATCTTCCAATCCATCAGTACATTTATTTGCTTGAAATTTATTGCTCTGGCAGTTACAAATACATGAGGAAAGCCAGCTACTCTCAAAATTTACATCGCTTTTTTTTTTTTTTCAGGATAAACAATACATGGAGAGAGAAAGAAATGCACTAAAACTGTTACTTTTAAAATCAATTTACTTTTCATTCTATTATTTCATTTTCATTTGACATATTACTTTTTTTTTTTCCTTTAACATTAGTACTGCATATCAACTTAAAACAACCTTTATTTACTTTTCAAAAGGAATATTCCATGCTTGTCTATTTTAGAAGAAACTTGTCAAGATACTAGCCTGGGGGTCTAAGGAAGGATGGGAAAACAGGACTGGGGATTGAAGAAAGATGTTATTTGCATAGCCTCTGTTATTGTCTAGGTCTTTTTTATAATAAGTCAAAATAAGTACAGAAGTTCCCAATACTAGATTATCAACAAGACAATTCTTGTATCCTAAACTTAATGGTGACCTCACTTTTCATGTCTTACTTGGGAAAAAAATTATTTCCTGCCCTTGGTGGGTAAAGTTCATTATTAAATGCTTCCCATCAGCTTGTATGAGAGAAAACAAAACCCTCAGTCTCTGTTCAATTAGATGAATATTAATTATTTCCACTACAGAAGAAAATGCAATTTTGCAATGTACGATTAGTATCTATAGAGGCAGTATATAGACACGGATTTTTAAAATTAATTCGGTATTGTCAAACCCATTATTTCATGGGTAAGGTAATTTAAGACTCCAATTTGGGCAAGAAAGCTTTTATGATCTACTGAAGTTTCAGGATTGAAAAAAAAATCAGTTCAACAAATTGAACTGACCACCTTTGCATTTCTGTGGACAACAAACAAACAAACAAAATACCAAAGGAGCAAGTAAATGGAGAAGAAACCTAAGTTCTTATCTCCATCCCACCATACAGTCTGCATCTTATCTGTATCCAAAGCTTCAAGCACTGCTTTCCTGGAATGAGTCTAGAGCCGTAAAATTTATCTTCTTTCACAGCAAGTACCCTAAACACTAGAGAGTCCAGAATTCTATTGTTAAGGTTACATTACAGATACAAAAATTCAAACTAATCAGCACTGAGAAACAGGAGTGGGAGCAAACTTCTTCCACGAGGGAATGAGCCAGGAGCTGAGGTGACACTAGTGCAGACAGGGCAGTGGCCTCCCCCATTGGGTGCAGCCCCCAAAATCTGAGCGGATAGAGCAATGTGCTGTTAAAAGGGTCCACAAAGTGACAGCACTGCGTTTAACAGTGGTTGAAGTAGTGGAGATACTCATGTTTTCTTTAAAACATGGCTATTATAGCTGTGAACAGATTGTTAAGAAATACGTTTTCTATATGTTTGGAATGACATTAACTTGTCATGTTTTAACCATCTGCCCAAAAGTCAAATCACTTTTAAAGGTTTGCCACGCTGTGTAAACAAGTGACTACATATTCAGAGCTTGTAATGTGTTTCTCCTTGATTTTCCATTTGTGTCCTACTGCAGCTGACAGTTTATCCATTGATGTCTATTTACTTGAAGTTTAATTTAGAATACAGCCCATAGTTTACAACTATGAATCTGTAGAAAGAGAATATCCACTGGTCCAGTAAGTCAGTCAACTGTGAGGGAACTGACTACCAAAGCTTGGCTATTGTTACCCTGGTAACACAGTTAGGTCACTTGTGGAGTGAGCTATACCACGTCTACTATAATGTAATCGTTCATTACTGTGAGTTCTATCATTGGCATGCTGTCAACAGAGATATATTTCAAGCAAATGTAAAAACGCATCATGAAAGATGAACTCTACATCTTCTGGCATATAGTAGGAGAACAGTCAGCTCATGAATAAAGACTTCTTCAAATCAAAACACCTTCTGAATCCAGGTCCAGATCAGAGGAATTTAAGTTTAACACAGTGATCATCCACCTCACTTTTTGCCTTAAAATTTCCCTTAATATTACTTTCAGAAAATGTCTGTAATTAACATTATTCCTATAATGATTCTGGTTTGTGCATGTTTTATTTCCCTGACTCTGATTTAAAGTGGCTTCATAACAGTAGAAAAAATACTTGTCTTCAGGGGCGGCTGATCTGGTCTACAATGGTAACTTAATTTTTCTTTACTGTATTTTACTTCCTTGGTACATTTAAAATTCCCCTTTCAAACCTCTTTGCTGACCATTGCCTTGCTTAGAAAGTTTTGTTCCTCATTAAAATTATCCTTATATTTATATGTCTCTAAATATTTTGCCATGCATTTTTTACCCTTTCTAGAGTAAAATAAAGTGGCATTTCAAGTCCTTTTTTGCAGTATGCAAAAGAGTTTTTTTGAAAAGAAAACTGATTGTGTAACGGTCTTTAATACTTATCAAAGTGAGTCTTCTGAGCTAAAGCTAAAATCGCACTGGTTTTAACTACAGCGGGCTTTGCAGTTAAGAAGACCACTTCTTAAAACAGCTTTTTAATCTCTACACTTATGCTTTTTTACTATAAAGAATTGTCATTAAACTAACTACTGTTCATACACACTTCACACTGCACAAATGACAGGACAACTTTCATATAAAACAGACTGAGAACTAAAATGAAACCTCTAAAACGCAAAATTTCATAGATATGTTGAACTATTTCACTGAAATATCCGAAAGTATATATTAACAATAACACTACAGTCAGTGGCAAACACTTTGTATAGGGTTCTTGTGATCTCTGGCACAGAAATGAAAGGAATAACATTAATCAAATGTCAGCATTCATCCCAGCAATGTGTTTTGTATTATCCAGAGTATTCTCTCTGTGACAATTATATCCAGGTTATCTTTTGCAATTTCATACCTCGAGGTGGTGGATGTTTAAAAGGAATAATAATAAGCCTCCATATCTTTTTTTCTCCCCTAAAGCCTTGATTTATTATCAACACAAACTGCTAAACAAATGTACATATCAAGGGTCTACCAAAATCACAGAACCTTTGCAATGGTACCCAAAATTGCCTGGATTGCTCTGAGGATAGCTCATTGAGGTCATAATCAAATGTAAGGTATGACCTCCTCAGAAAAAAAAAAATAGAGGCAATGAATACATGTGTAAAAAGACTAAAATTAAATAAGTATCACAAAGTACCTGTTCAAGACCTTCACAGCTCCGGCACCTTACAGTCAGGTGCAGTTTCACAAGCAAGGGAAAAGAAGGACAATGACAAATATGGCCAGGTGGCTGCTTTGTGGCACAGCTGTGTTTGAAGTTGTACTGTGCTGAACTGGGCACCCAGTGCTCAAGGCCATACAAAGCCATTAGGGAGTCTGGAAAAACTTACCAGCAATAGGCCTCATCTTCTAGCCATCTTGTACCGGAAGAGTCAGAGGACTTTGAAAAGAGCTAACTTGTCCTTAGCTGTTCTTATACCTATTCTATAGCTGTATTAGATACAGGTTGAAACACATGCACTTGAAAAAGTCAGCCTCAATCTATGTTATTTGTGTGTATCCTTCAGAAAACAATTGTCTGAAGTACATCTTGCCTCTGTCTGGCACTTGTTATCTGCATCTGTAGAATACAAAAAAATTAAGGTCTCCAAACTCAACAAGAAATACATTTAATGACTCATTTTGGGTCTCTGCAGTAGATAGTCTTTTGTCTTGTTTCCCTAAGTACTAACTCATGCAATTTTATGCAAACTGATGTCAGACATTTCTTGTACTTCAGTTTTTGGGTGAAAATATCAGTCATTCAGGTATTAGGGTATACTAGGATGTTCTACTTCAAGTACCAAAATCTGAACACACCAAACTTGGTCACTTAAAATTGTTTATTATCATGGTGACCCATCAAAATCTGAGCAGCAGAATGTGCAACATATTCCTCCTCTTTATGCTATCAAAGATACTCCTGTGGTATATTTACTTCAGACAAGGGGACAAACTAGAAATGCCAAGTTGTTATCTACCTAAATCTTTGACACCTTTTAGTGTTGCCCTGTTTCACTTTTTGCATCCCTCTCACAGATCATATGCAGGCTTTATAGAAAAATGGCAAATTGACTCTTCAAGCTTCTGAATGCTCAGTGGTTTTCTAGCAGAACATCACAGTCCCAAAGCTATTTTTGAGGATTTTCCGTGTCAATAACTTTCCTACACAGCATTGCACAACTTTTTTCAGTCACATGCAGGCTTTCAAAGCAGGAGGAAAGGGTAAAGACCTAAGCATGCCGATCTCCGGATGATTAGAAATACCTGAATAGAAGATACCTTAACATGGATTACAAAAGTAATACAAAGCAATAATCCACCATATCTCTCTGTATAAGTCCATTTCCTTTCAGGTGAAATATGTAATTCAATAGTAAAACTTAAATTGATATCAATAAGAAAAACGAGGATGACATACTGCTGAGAATGTTATTCATGAGAACAGCATAAACTTGTCCAAATATGGACAAATTCTGTGGTGTAGTTCCTTTCTAAATAAGTTCTTTTCTTACAGTAATGGCCTATGTCCTTGCTAAAATGAAACTCAACTCTGACATGCAAGTCTTTGATTTATAAGTGGCCAGTATCTTTTTCATCAGAATATTTGATTCACTTTGTTCACTTGTTCTTTGCAAAAGTCAGAGTTCTGATAACATACCATTCAAACCACATTCAGCAACCTGAGAAAAAAGTGTAGTGCTACTCCCCTCATAATGGGCCTATGGTGTAGGAGGCCATATCCTCCTATATCACAGGAAAATATGCTTATATAACAGAGGCTTGCTGCTGTCTGCTTTCTTGTCCTCATATACTTGACACAGAGCAACAGCTTTCTTAATTCTTGATAAATCCCAATGAAGGTTCAATTCATCAACTGTTGAACTGGAGCAGTCCGGGAGAGAACTGCAGCTGGGTATCTTGTAACTTCTGTTAGAGCATTCTCCTGAGCCTTTGCCTCAAAGCAGATATGGGAGCCAAAATGTGGGTGTTGTCCTTCTCAAAGAGCTCATTGGCTGGCTTTGCAACTGGGTTTACAGATGGACACACAGTCCTCAAATTAAACTGGTCATTCTGAAAGTCACTGTATATGTAATTTTGCCAATTCAATTAGGTGAACATTCTGAGGAAAGATTGGTTTGATTCTTACTCCAAAATTTTGTATATATGCTTGTTTATTTCAGTTGTCTGATTTCACTCACAAAGTCATAGTGAGGGAAATTTAAAAGGATTTCAGGAATTTGTGCTTTCTCACAATTAGCTGTCAGCTGCAAAGTCAGACTTAAGTCCATGTGATTTTTTTTTTTTATTTCCGAGTTGGTACAGTTTAGCACTACTCTGTTTAAGTCTTGATACTATGGAGTTATAAGGTCTTTTGAACTACACTGTGTAAGTGAAAATATTCTATAAAATTTGGTATCTTAGTGTCAGAGCTGTTTGATGTTTAGAAATTAGACTACAGCATATTATCTTGTGCTTTCTATAGTACAGATCTCAAAGTTCAATTTGATTGGATTTCTAGCATTAGAGATAATCCAGGGTGAGGTGTTCTTCCTCTGTTGCATTTCTTTTTCTCACACATTAGCTTTGCAAAAGATGAAAAAGATAGCATAATGAGTCACCTATCAAAAAAAGGAATGAAGGAATGTGGTGGGCTTTTATTAAAAAAAAAGCAAACAAAAAAACAAAACAACAAAACAAACAAACAAACAAAATCAAAAACCCTTCTGAATAGGTTTCCTCACATAATTCCAGTTTCAAAGGTAATGATTAGTATTTTCTTCTTTAGCTTTTGATTAAAAGATAGAATTGAGCACTACACTGTTTCATTTTAGAGTGAATGGAGAACAAAAGTGCTGGCACATTTTTCCCTATTCTGTGCCTTCTCACTTTCCCAAGCTTTCTGATGTCTTTCCAGTTTGGAGCTCCTGCTTAGATAAAACAGATGACTTTCTGGGCCTGCTTCTGCTAACAGCAGGCAGGAGCAACAGTGACTGATTGGTTGAAACATGAGGATTAATGGGTATTTATATTTCATTAAATTTTATGCTCACTGGAGAATAATGTATCACTCGCAGATATTGAAACATATGTCAACCCTATCCACTTACATATAATTCAATTTGACTTAAATGCATTGATCAAATTTTATTAAAGTCCAATATATCTTCCAAAAAGGCCTGCTAACACAATATTGCTGCTTCACATTCATCAGATAAAAGGAGGCAATTGTGTTGTAATTCCATTTATACCATTTTTCGGGAAAAGGGAGATTATTGTGAAGTGAATACTCATTACAAGGTGACTGGCTCTGGCTGAAGGACTTGAGACTGAGATTATTAAGCAAATTCTCAAGCGGTGCCCTTTAGTTAAAATTACTCCAAGGTGGGTCATGCCTGTTTCCATCCCCAGTGGAAAAGAGAGATCAGCATTGTTAACGATATTATCCAGGAAAGTTTGCTATGAGAGATTTTGGAGTATGCTAGCAATTAATTCTTCTTTTTTTTCTTTTTTCTTTTTTTTTTTTTTTATTAAAGCTCCATTTGTGAATCATGAGTAAGTTTCTTTAACAACTACTTTTCAGTACTTCTTTTTTTTCTCTCCATCACACCTTTATATTCAGCTTTTGCAATTACTCTTATTGTGATGAATAAGAAAAATAATAAATATGTTTCTTTAATTTTGCAAAGCGAGGGTGATTTATATAAAGTCCCTTTCTCAAAGCAACCACAACAATAATAGGAAGTTTCTCACGTATTTGGGTTTAGAATCTTGTTTAAAAGATGAGGATTTAGCCCTCCTAATGAAAAGAAATAAAGACTGTTTAAAGCCATGCTCCAGCAGGGTTATTTATTCCTCACTCTTAAACTATAAGGATTTGGGGTGATAGGGTTGGTGTAATATGTTTTAGCAATCTGTGTTTGTTTCTGGCTCAAGAGTTATTAAGAGCTAAACCTGCACTCCAATATACACGTGAGCATCTCATCACAGGCATTTCAAAGAAAAGGTCCACTTCTAGACTGGAAAAAAAAAAGAGTATTTGTGAGTAAAGATGTTCAAGAGTCAACATAAGGGGGTGTGGAAGTCTAACTACTCTCAAGAAACTTTAAAATACACAGTCATGTGGATCTAAGCATATCATCTGGACTAGTATTCAATCTCACAAGGGCTGAAATCACTTTACTTCAATAAAAGTACATACTTTTAATGTTAATTACCCTGGAAAACTTCCTCCAAATAAGAGAAGTCTTATCTGCAACTAATGTTTCTTCCTTTTGCCATATTTTTTATTTCCAACAGGTGCTATTTTGTTCTGCACTATCAGCTTTCTCTTATGAACACAGTAAAGACTGCTGTACAGGTCGATTTCAGGTTTTGTCCAAAATAACAAAATATTTCAAAAAGAGTACTTTCACTCAAGTTGTTTTAGAACATCAGAACACTTCTGGAAATAAAGTACAATATTCAATGAAGTAAAACCTTTGTGAATACTTCCCAAATAGATTAGAGTTTTGATCAGGTCAAGTAAAGTTACTGTCCAGGCTTCTCCATAACAAGCAGAACTTGATAATTTTTCTTCATTCTTCAGAAAAAAGTACATTTGTACAAACACATGATTTCATATTAATAGACTAAGATGCATTAAGTACATTCTTCAACATGTTTTAGATAACATCAAAATACTGATATCTTCTTTTTATCAAAACCCTTGCAAATCCATTAAAAATACTTTATGTAAATCACCAGCAAGTCTCTCTTCCTGAAGCTGATGCTTCTGTCAAGACACTTGGTCCTACTCTTCTGAATATGTGTATTTAGCTTCAGCCCAAACACGAATATCTTTTGTTCACTTATGGAGAAAAATGACTGCTCCTTTTTTCACTCTATAGGATGTCCAGACTTGAAAACTTATAGTAATTTGTATATCAGAAAACAATTTTCCCTCTTTTAAATAGTAAATGAGATAATTTTGTGACAATTAGTCACTTCCTTCATATGTAGTTTAGGTTGTTTATCATTCATTCCAGTCATTAGGATTTTCGCAGGCACATTAGAAATATTTCTGAGATTAACTTTTTTACATCCTGGCTCAATTAGCTGAACTCTTTTCAAAAACTTCCCCTAGGACTTTACATAAACAATGGATATATGAGGGTTGTTTAAGCTCACATATTTGTGAACATACACATTATCCTTAGCATGTCATTTTTTATATATTCACTTCAAGAATAATCTGGCTTTACAAAAACAAGAGGAAAGGACAAGTAAAATATTTTCATTTCAAGAGATCCTGAAGGGAATTACCAACAAGGAATGTAATTCGCCTCTTGTGGTGGATCTACCTCACTTGGATTGATAAGAGCTGTAGTCCATATTTCAATTTTTTTTATAAAAATTATTTGCCAGTGCAGCTCATCAGGCGCTGCCAGAAAACCATAAGTAAATGTCCTTTAATATTTGTTTGCAATATTATTTATATGGGCTTCAGAAGGCAATAAACCAATGCAAGAGAGTCTCCTACAACTGCTTCTGCACTATGGTTTTTGCTGGACCACACACAGTTAGGAGTTGAAGCACGAAGTTAACCTTAAAATCCTTCTCACACCTTGGAATTGTGAAACAGATGAGGTGGGAAGGGTCTGTAGGACGTTATATTGTCAACTTCTTGCTGAAAGCAGAATCATCTGTGAGGAAAGATGCAGTTTTACAGGGCTATATCTTGTCTGGTCTTGATAACAGCCAAGAATGGAGATTCCTAAGCTTCTTTAGGTACTCTACTTTCCACAATCTGCTGCAAGCAAGCAGGCATACAGGTATATATTGATAATATGATGTACCTTGTCTTGTGATATTTTGTTTTGTCTGCCCTCAGATAAAACAAATTGAAAAAAAAAACCAAACAAAAAACAACAAACAAACCAATAAAAACATGAAAACTCACTCACTCTACAAATAATAACTATTTTGAATCAACTGCCAAACTCAGGCAATATACCTTACAGGGAAGTTAATTACCTGCATGAAGATATAGAAATCCTGGTGCAGCAGCACTGCTAGTGCCACTATACACAGAATAAAAAAGGTACAACATAAGATGTTGTGTGGTTCCATAGGATTTAAATAACATGAGTTTGGGATAAACGTATCCCTCATCAATCATGAAGCTATGAAGGCATTAAGCATATCTTGTCATGACTTACAAAGGACAAACTTTCTTATTTCCTTTTCTTTATAAGTAAAGAAAAAGCAACATTTCATGCACCTTTAACTCATATGCAGACTCTTGCTCCAGTAAAAGCAAGGCCATTCTAGGCAAAGTATAGCTTTACACTTAAAGTAGGACTATTCTAATGTAAAATTGTGATTTGTAGTAGAACCTTATAAGAAAGGAATCATGCCCACTCTAACAGATTTTCTGATATATTCTTTTTATTGCTATCTTCAACTTTCTTGATCATTTGCATCCCTGAATCATCCCTGTATAATTAATATGACATAGAATTTAAGCAAGTAATCTCAGTTATCTTAAAATGTATGCTATTTTTATGAAATTTATTCTATTTTTATTTTTAAAAAATCCTCTTAAAATTTTATTCCATATAAATTTGTACTCATGTAAATCTGTAGTCCCAGACTGCTCTAATACTAGCTTTTCCTTGGGATATGTATGATGAAGACTGACAAAAACAGTGAAAGCTCTATCTTCCAAAAAGCATTAGCTGTATCACTAGCTGTGCATCATCAAAGCAAAATGGAACTTCCAAAGATCTACTAGATGCAGTGAAGCAGGAGGATATTGTTCTGGTACATGCTGTAAAAAAATGCAGCTGTGAGGTTCAGGGAATGTATCTTTCCTGCTAGAACCTTCCTCTATGAGCATGCAGGGCAAGATATGGCTTTTCTTCCCTAAAGCCTTTCCAGGGTAACTTCTGTTGCTCGAGTAATCTGCTCACACTGTCCATCTTGTCTAGATCCTCTTGCAATTGAAAATTAAAGCAATAAATACTATACTAAAACAATAGTATTTGCCAACAGAACCAGGTGGTTTCTCTTGTGCAATGTCCATTTTTGATAGTCATTGTGATTTGGACTAAGAGGTTAGACTATGTGGTGCCGTTTACAATAAATGCTTCAAACTTTCATGGTATTTGAAGGTAATCAGAGAAATTATGTATTTACATGAACCCCTGTGTCCTGTCTTAATTTACTCCAGATGAGAAGTAGGGCACACTTTTCTCAAATTATTTCTTCAGAGACCATGTACAAAAATAAATTTTAAATGTAACCAGGTCACTGCAAATATTAAGATGAACTATTGGAGAATATTGTCTTTGCAAACAGCAACACTCATCACTTAACTTTCCTTGAATTATCCCTTGGTTTTCTATGACTTGACTAACCCCACTCACAGTGTCATGTTTCCTACATATGCTTCTGTTGGTGGGCAGTCATCTTTGTCTTGTATCTCCATCCCTGTTCTTCACAGACATCTTTTTTGATCCATCTTCTTTCTTAATGCTGGAAATTTCTGCTGTTCTTTACTTGCCTTCTTGTTTGAATTCTGTTAAGAAAGGCAATTACAGCATTGCATGCTCCAAATATAACTCAAAATATAGTTGGCCTCAAAGTTACAAGGCCACATCTTTGTGCCAGTCCTTAGTTTTTCTCTTTTTTATTTTAGTATCACTTTTATTCAGTGAGACTGATGCATAACTTGGGGTATCATGCTCACTTATAGAAAGGACACCTCCCTCTTGTGATGCAGCAAAGGACCACCAGAAAGCCATGAGCCTTTGCATTAGTTCTGTAGCAGCACAATTCCAGTCAAACAGACTATCACTTGCCAGCAAAAAATCCCACAACCCCCTCCAGTGTCACTGAAGTCACCAAATCACTTACTGCCATCTCAGACTACTTTCAGGGGTTCAAGGATGGTGAAGTCTACCTCTCTTGATATGCACAGAGATTGCTTACACAGATAGAGAAATGATCATCCATTTGTGTCCTGGAGACTAGATGTCTACCCACCCCTGCTTACTACTCTTTCATCAACCTATGAAATTAACAGGTGGAAGCTCCTTTTTCTTGACAGGTGAGGTCTGTTTCTGAGTTAGTGTTCTGAAGAGCTGATCTCTAAGAAAGAATTCCAGTAGCCCAAGAAGAGTTGGCAGATGGCAGTAAAGGATGGAAAAAAAAAGCTGACTTTCAGGCTGGTGCCAGACACACCTTGTCTCCTATCCATTCCCATTTTTTTACCTTTGTTGATGGACTATGCAAATGTTTCACAATATTGCTTCTCAAACTGTTACAGGTACAAACTGTCTGGATATTTAGATACTACCGGATCTAACAGGATGCCATCAATCTTTTATAGCAAGAGAATACATAAATTATAAACAAATATGTCCTTTGGTCTAGTGGAACAGCATAATGATCAAAGACACACAATATTAATGTATTTGCTTCTACAGTAAGCTTTATTCCCCCAGTGCTCAGTTGGTAGTGATGGACAGGCAGTGAGCTGTCAGTTTTTGTTCTGTCTGTCACACTACACTTACCTCCTGTTGTTTTAAGTAATCAATATGGGGGCTGAAATCACCTACCACTACCTCTGCTACCTACTATTTTGTCCACTCATAAATTATGAATCCTTGCACAACATCAAGTCTACAATTTCGATTGCATTTGCTAATCATTGATCAATAATTTAAAAGCCTCTTCTTCAAGGGTCCCTAGTTTCCTGGAACATATGGCATAAGGCTGACAGTGTTCACATAACTATTCCCTTATCACAAAAAGGAGCCAGGGAAAACAAGTTGCTTAAAGTTGTTACTTTTCTTCTTCTTCTCTTTCTTTTCTTTTTTTTTCTTTTTCTTTTTCTTTTCTTTCTTTTTTTTTCTTTTTCTTTTCTTTCTTTTTTTTTCTTTTTCTTTTCTTTCTTTTTTTTTTCTTTTTCTTTCCTCTTCTTTTCTTTCCTCTTCTTTTTTCTTTTCTTTCCTCTTCTTTTCTTTTTCTTTTCTTTCCTCTTCTTTTCTTTTTCTTTTCTTTCCTTTCCTCTTCTTTTCTTTTTTTGCCTTTCTTTCTTTCTTTCTTTCTTTCTTTCTTTCTTTCTTTCTTTCTTTCTTTCTTTCTTTCTTTCTTTCTTTCTT
>JANHFX010028290.1:45822-68190 GCA_027560015.1 Chloroceryle amazona
ATTCTCTGAGGTTAAATGTTTGGTTGTTTTAGTCTAATGAAAATTGAAAAATAAAATTGGACAAAATATTTTGTTACTTTGGAGTCTATTAGAGCTTTGGCATCTATGCTAGGGTAACACCAGCCAATTTCAATAATATCAGGAACACAAGGAAATAAATTAGAAATTTTAATTGTAAGATTATATCACTTCGATAGGATGGCTAGGGAAAAGCCAAAACAAAACAGTAATTTAAACAGAATATAATGTAATTCTGCATTATTTTTTCTAGGTTTTAATGTTGAAAAAAAATCATAATACCTCATGCAATGAAGCTGCTACACTGTCTTATGAAATTAATATGAACTTAAATGATCCTTTTACTTACAGTCAACATTTTCATGAAGCCTGAGATAAAAAGTTAAAAGTACTGCTCATTTTAATTTGAACAAGAATAAAACCATTCCATGGAAAAAGTGCTAATGTTTCATATCCATACAATATACAACCACAAGCAGATTCCAGGAATTATCTCAATCAAAAGCTAGAGTTAGCTATACTTCTTTTAGTAGTGTAGACATACATTTTTATGTCATTCAGTTCTTGCTTACACTGTTAGCAAAACCATTGTATAATAGCAATTCTCTCTTTTTTTGAATTAGTTCTATTCTTGGTACATATTAATTTTCTATAATACCAGATGTGTATATAGTACTTTAAAGAACAGTGGGGAGTAAAAAGGGATAGGAGGATTGTGCCTAGTAAGAAACTCAATGTGAAATGAAACTAAATGAGGTCTGAAGCAGAGAGATTAATGTGGGAAGTCTGTGACAGAGATTTTGTCAGAAGGCCATTAGCAAAGACTGTCAGTAATGTGACTTCAGAAGGGTTCTGGATTCCAAGACACCCGTGAAGCACTACAGTCACATACCGTCCTCCAGGCTTCTAGCTTTACACATCTAAGATCACTTAGCTAATGTTCCTTAAAGTAGCTCTCATGGTTTGAGATGAAAGTGGTCCACAGCACAACGACTCTGCTGGCTTTGCCTGCTTTACTTCCTTTCTCACACTGATCTCCTCATAAGCTCTGCTTGCCATCTCACGTCTTATGTGATGACAATCTCTGATTACTCTGAGATTGTTGTTTTGAACACATTTCCTTTCCTGATTTCTTGGAATCTTCATTTCAATTGACAGCTCATCTTGAAATGCATCTTTCAGACCTGATTAGATATTTTCAATTTTTTCTTCCTGTGTTATTGCACAACTACTAATAGATTTCCATAATCATATTATACAATTTAATACATATGTCTTTATTATCTATCTTTATATGTGTTAACTAATTTTTACAGAGCACTTCCCAACCCAGTCAAATCAGGTGGAGATTGTTCCATTAGCTTTAATAGAAATAAAATCAGTTTCTGCAACTTTCTTAATTACCATCCATACTGCAAGGCACTATGTTGGTTGAACCCTTTGGCTTGCTGGTTATACTCAGTGCAGGTATGTGCAAAGGAAGATATTATGCAGAATACATAAAGATGGATTTCTTATGTCCATAAGAAAATATGTCTATTATACATCAAGCTGATAACATTCTCCTAGGCTGCACTACTTTTCATTATAAAAGGCTACTTTCAATTGTTTACAACTTAAGAAATCTGAACCATTGAGTGCATGCCTACAGCTACAGATGCACGTGTGCACTTTTGCATGTACGTGCATGGGTAAAGCTTCACATATTGTCAGAAAAGCAAAGCTTTTTTCTATAGCCAAAGAGAGTCATCAGGCTGACTGGCACTAGGAGCCTGCTCAAAGAGAAAGACTGAGGATGAATAAAAACAAAGGATTAGGACTGCAGTGAAGGACAGTGAAGTAAAGCATAAGGCTTGCTAAAATATCAGAGACTGAAAAGCTCTGACTGGCTTGGGTAGAGGAGAAGAAAGATTCTCATCAGATACTGGCAAAGAATCAGAGCTCCCTCAAGCACATCTTTAAGGTCAAAAACTGTTCTGCAAAAGCCCTTGGCAAGCTACAGGCCTCATTTACCTCTGAGAACATCTCTATGCAAAAACAAAACCTTACTACTGCTGTCATAGTGGTCATTCAAGTTATGATAGAGATTTGTGCAGTAGTCTAAAATGTTTTCATGTTCAGCTAATGACAGACATAAAATCTAAGTCTTAATTTATTACAAAGCTCTAGGAATTATGTCCAAATTAAGTAAAACCTCAAAAAGTCAAGCAAAAGCAGAACATATGCAAAGTCAAGGTCTCCATGCATAATCAACCTTACCTGAACACTACTTTGTGTGATACAGAATAGTTAGTGGATCAGAGAAGATTACAGGAAATTTTGTGGTAATAGCAGTGTTGGACAACTGGCTAAAACCTTGCCTCTTGTCTTACCAGTACTTAATGAGCCTGGTCTAGTCACTTCAACTGAACTTTTTGTAGATGGTTACTAATTATATACTGTTTATGTTATAGGTCTCTCATTTGCAAAGATGCTGGATACTTACATTCACACTGGTAAAAGCTGTGTTCTAAGTTAGTAGGGAGCTAGAGAACAGCAAGCATATATATACAAAGCAAGCAATATGCATACACAGAGATGAACAAACAAAAACCAGAGCATGGATGTAGCCCACGTGGACTACCAATATGCTGAAGCTGCCATCAACACAGAAAGGGATGTTTTTGTCAGAGTTCCCTGCTGCTATGTTTTGCTGACCAGTCTGAATATCCCCTCTGAAGCTCCACTACCTAGGAAAGAGCTTGAAACCTCAGCCTTCAGAGTCCAGAGCAAAGCTCAAAGTCATCTCCGTCCATCAGTGTTTGGGTGGCCTTCCAACATGTCTCTGAGACTGAAGAGTCACCCTATACTTCTAGCATTAATGTTTCTAAATCTCAGCTTTTCCTTTTAAGGGAAAAACAAATAACAGCCAAAAAACCAACAAAACAAACAAACAAGAAACCAACATGAATATCTACACTACACTATGTTATTCTGAACTGCTTTTTTGACACTGTTTGCTACATATTTTTGTATTACAGTGATCACTGGGACACATCATCACAAAACTACCGTTTCTCTTAAGTGAGCATGGTTTAGATAACACTCAGTAAGCATGTCATGAGCCTTCATTAAGAACAAGGGTGAAAAGAATCACTGAGGAGCTGCTGCTTTTGGTAACATCCATCCATCTCAAGAATGAATCACTGAAAACCAGAATGTGATCATGTAAAGACTACATCACACTCTGCAAAACAGACAACCACATCTCCAGATTTTTAATATCTGAAAGCTTAACAACAAACTTGCTGTTCTTCTAATTGTGGCTTTCTGTGTCTTACACAGGCTGGAAGGAAGACAGTGAGCAGTATTCTGTTTTCAAGCACTATTGATAATATGAAAGAAGGTTAAATGCTCAGATAACAAAAGCTACTCTCCAGGGATCAATTTGTTAATGTCAGATTTACAGATTTATACTAGTATAAATCCAGCATAGCTGCACTGAGATCAAAATACTCTTAATTTACATAGGTGTCATTTGTAGTTCAGTTTTGTCCTTAATCTTTCATTTTTCTTTTGTCACTGTAATTTTACAGAAGTGTGTCATAACTCAAAGGGAAATTTTCAGGAACAGAACATCATGCACTGGAATGGTATTTGCATATACACTGGGAGTTTTTAAATGAATATGAAGAATTAATTCGTTTGAAACTGACTGCGAATTCTGGCAACAAAACTGAAAAAAGACAACTGTGAAAGAAGCCTGAAGGAAAGCAGGACAAGGAGAAGGACAGGTTAATGTAATATTTCACAGGCACAGAAAGATGGAGGCAGTTGAATTAACAAAGAAATAAAAAAAGATCTAATCATAAAAAAAAGTGAAGAACACCTCATGCATTCTCATGGTTACAGACAGATGTCTAAGCTGACTGCTTTCCTGAATCTTTAGTCAACACCTGTGAGCATGTGATTAATTCAGCTAGAGTACACAGTGTACTTTTCTTTCAGTCAAAAAAAAAAATGTTGACCTCTGGTATTGTGAAAGAAAGACAATCAGCTAACCTAATAGGCCCTTTATTTGCTAATCAAACCTCTCATTAACAATTAATTGGATCAAAAGTTCGCTGGCCATTATTGCTGTGTCAGTTCGACTCTGAGGGCCTCAGAGGATGAAACTAAATGAGCTGGTCAGGTTATAAATAATTTCCAGTGGCTACTCCTCTTACCTCGGGCTGTTCAGGTAGAGGTCAATGTCCTGCCTACTGCAAGCAGAAAAGACTGTTGCTGTGAGAAGCAGGAGGCATTCTTCCTTTTCTAAGACACTCATTTAGTCTTAGTAATTTAAGCCTTTGCAAAAAAACACAGTATAAAAAGCAGCTCTGTACTGCAGTACTTCTGCATGTACTTGCTTATCATAACTGAATCAAAGCAACATTTCAGACTGCTTAAAGCCTTTCAGAAATGAAAGAAGCCAGGAGGTGCTTTAATCAGGAAATCTGCTTCTTAAAGAAACCCTGCAGAGACACCTTTATGGTAATATAATTATTTGTTTCTATTCTTAACCTAATAATACAGGTAGTGACTGACTAGTTGAAATACTGCTCATCAAATAACATGAAAGGACCTGTCAGAAATGAATGAAGATACAAATGAGAATAAAGTGAACAGGGTTTGGTCCAAAGTATGTACCATGCTGCATTGAACAGCTGGTTTCCCTTTTTTTCATTAAAAAGAGGAAAAAAAAAAAGTCATCTTTCTAACTTTCTTTTAGATGAAAAGTGACAAGAGTGTATTACCAGTCAGTTTTAGGAAGGAGGGCAACAGTCTGGGCAGGCCAAGTCCCAAATATCCTATGTGGTGAACTTTAATACAATGACATCATAAAATGATAATTATTAATTATAATTTGAATTAAAAGACAAAAGTAGAGAATGAGGTGACATCTATCCAGGGCCATTCAAAGGATCAGACAATGAAAAGGTGACATAAAATATATGCACATGGTGGCAGGAGGGAAGAAAGAATCTGGAAAAATAATGATGTTAAAATGCAGTGCCATGCAATAATTTATGGGTTTACAGATAGGATCGGAAAGTTGGAGAAATATGGGGTTTCTTATAGTGGTTAATCAAAAATAAGAACTACAGTATTAAAAAAAGAAAAAAAAATAAAGTGAGTTATTTAAGGGAGGAGTCTTAAGAAGTGAGAAGAACTTTTTATAGGATCTTATGTATACAGTAAGGTTATCCAGACCAAAAAAAGGGAGCTGAATACATAGAGAAGCTGAATAATTCCTCA
The DNA here is from genome assembly GCA_027560015.1 of Chloroceryle amazona. Lineage (NCBI taxonomy): Eukaryota > Metazoa > Chordata > Aves > Coraciiformes > Cerylidae > Chloroceryle > Chloroceryle amazona. Next base: position 51,118 of record JANHFX010028290.1, read on the forward strand.
CAAAAGCAGTACCTAGCAGCTCAAACTGTCATCTAGACATAGAGGAAAAATCTGAAAAGAGAGTGGGACAGGAAAGGACAAGAGAAGAGATATGGTGATTCACCAGTTATGTGTAACAGTGACTCCAGATGTTGCATGAAGCTATGTGTACATGGGTTTTTTTCAGGCAGATGAAATGATCTACTTACTAGACAGAAGGCATGTAGATGTGGTTAGGTCAGCATGACTTGGGAACAAAAGTGGAGCACTCGTCTGCTTAGAACATGGACAGTGGAAGTCAAAAAGGAGTGATAGCTCTGAGTAGCTGAGACTTGGAAACTTCTAGTGCCTAACAATGTTCTTAGGGAAATCTGCAGACTGTAGTTCCAGATACAGCTACTGCTATTGAACACTCCAACTGCTGCAACAGGTTATGTCCACAATAAGCCTCCAATTCACAACCCCTGTGTGGAGGGGAAAAAAAACAACCAACAAACCAACCTCTCTGTGCCTTCAGAAACAAGAATGTTCAGCTGGTGGCTGAACTATATAGCACCACTTTAACAACAGAAACAACAAAACTAACAAAAGTTTGGCTTTAACAAAAGTAAAAAGGTATGGGCATAAGAAGGTAACTCAGTACCTTGAGAATGGGATCCCAGGTCTGGAGAAGAGCCAGGAGAAGGAAACGCTGACCCCAGAGTCACCCCTCCTTATGAATTTTGCAGTTTAGTGAAAGATGCACTGGTCAGGCAGGATTTGGCTAACTCTGACAGGATTAAATATACATGATTCCTTTTCAGCGACAGGCTGCTGGTTGTCAGGCATATATATCAAATATGACATAGCTGTATTTGGAGATATTTTATCCATTTAGTAATGCATATTATTATATATCTCCATATTTCCCTCCTGATTACTTATTTTCAATACATTAGCAAAGATGTTTCCCAAAGGGCTGAAAAGGGGGCCTGGGAACCGGATAAGACCATTCTCGGGGCTTAAATTTTTAATATTAAAATGCATTGAGATTTGCTATACACTTGCTCAGGATGTATTGCCTGGAGCAAAACAGTGTTTTATAGATGGACATGCAATTTTGTTGCTTTCAGACTAGGGTCACATTTGTTTTAGTGGCTTTGGGATGTGAAAAACAATGAATGACAAGTTTAAATAAGCATTCTATATTTGAAAAAAAAAAAAAAAAAATCTTTTTTATACATGTGCATATATGCTCATAGACACATACACACATGCCATTATGTTGAAACAGATCTTGAGAAAACACAGTTCAGCTAAAAAAAAGAACTCTATTGTTATTTTTATTATACAAAACTGCATCTTAGGTACTCTGGGTGAATCCAGCCACTCTCTTTCCACTAACAAAGCCCAACACTCTTAATCTAAATCATGCCAAGAGTAAGCCCTAACCTTCTACGCTCCTTCAAAGTAAAGACATCTGTTTCAGTTGCGGCATAGCTGAAATGAGTGTAAGAGGAAGGTACATCAGATCACCTCTGTCTTCCTAATTTTAAATGACACTGGTATTTGAACCATACTTCATTAAATATTCCTGAACACATTCTATCTCTACAACCCACTTTCATCAAGATGTGCAGGGAATCTCATGTGAAAAATCTTTCTCTGTGAATACATAATGCAAGATTGCTAATCATGCATTAATCTAACGTATTGATTTTGCATTATTCCTAAGTGGGGAAAGAAAATTATTCGAACAATTCCATTGGTTTGATAAACATTTTAGCTAACGTTACGCTGTGATTACTCTAAACCCAAGTTAATTCACATTAAATCCCATTTTATCTCATGCAACTCTGCATTAAAAAATCTGTTTCAATGATGTATCAGTACATTTTCCTCATTATGAACATTATTTCTTTGTGCTTTATAGGAAAACCCTTTTCCAAACCTTAGTTACTAAGGTTGTTTGGAGTTATGTACAGGAAAACAACGTTAAGAGAAGGTGGCAGTAAAATAATGAGAATTTAGCCAAGTAAAGCAAAATAACCACAAGTAGAGTTAATTCTATATAGCATTATCCTTAAATTCATCTTGGTTGTGTTAACAGGTATATACTGATAAGTAGTGTAACCATTTCTTTGCGTTTTCTGCTAAGAAACATTGGGAAAAAATTTGCAAGAAGGAAAAATAAGAGAAAACAAAAAGTTGTTTCTCTTCTGAGAGCAGAAACAAAACAATCATTTTTCAGTATCATAAAATTAAATGAAAATTTGAATTAATGGTTCAAAACTGTGGATGACCTTTTCTGATCTGTTTACTAAAAAGAAAAATAAAATTAACATTTACAAGTTTTTAAATCATTTACTAGACAAATAATTTAACCTCCATGATAAGGAGCTAGCTTCATACATTAATATGTTAAAACAAATTCTCTTGTTTATGAGTTGTTGGGTTTAGGTAGATAGTGTGATTACTGGGAAGGCGTAAGTGAAATGATGCATCTGTGAGTTAGTTTGAGAACTAATTTGGAGCAATATTGAGGGCAAATGCAGCTGCACTGTCTGACCTTTATCTAATGTCTCTTCTGGTGAATGCAGAATTTGGAAATTTTGTTCACTTGCCTCCTTCTTCCAGATCATATTCACTGCTCTGGTGATCAGGTGGGATGTTACAGATTTTACTACTGTGGTCCTTCATTGCCTGAGGACATTTTCAACCCAGGTTATCCAGCTTTAAACCAGAACTGCATTATTGGTGTGGAAAGAAAAAAAAAAAAACACCAAACAATGTCAAAGGGCTAGAATGTTATTTGTGTGGTTTGTTGTCACTTCAATAACAGACTGTAGCACTTGGCATTATACATTGAAGGATACTTCCTCAAATGATGTAAATCACTGAAGCAAAGACAAGTGATCCATACTCATTTAGAACCTCTAAAGATCCAGATGTTAATCTGCAAAGTTAATACCAGGGTATCTCTTTTCCTAAACTATAGACATTTTCCAATGTAGATAGAAATCTTGAGTATCTTAAATGTTGGGAAACTATAACTTGATGCTTTTGCAAAGACCTTTGACACAATGATGAGTAAACTTCTAACTAGATGAAATACCTGTTGCAACCTTGTTGATAGGATTAACATTAATGGAAATGCTATTAACTGAGGTATTCCCAAACCAAAAAAAAAAGATAATCAGAACATGAAAAATTGAGAATCTTAGTAAGCTTTTGTGGATTTGTTTTCATTTATGTTTTTACTTCATTCAGTCTTGCCAAGAATAGATACCCAACAGGAAAACACTGGTATTTATGTAAAAGTGCACTGACATTTCCGCTGGAACACAGAGATTTCACAAAGTATGCTCCAATTTCAACACAAACTGGTTATGTAAGTAGGTATATTCAAGAGCAGGCTCCTTCTTCAGTCTCCATAAAAGTACTTCAACTTAGCTGTATATCTTTCTCTCTGTTCTGTAAATAGTGGCAGTGACAGTGAAAGTGACAGTGGCTTGCTCTAAGGAAATATTTGCACTATAGAAGCAATGTACTAAAATTCAAGGTCTATATTAAAAACAAATAAACCTTACCAAATCACTCAGACTACATAATGAGAGGTGAAATGGAACAAACTTTTCAGTCCTGTTTGGCCCTGTCATTCTAGAAACCTGCAACGTCTCCTGATTAGTCATTCACTAGCTGTAGAAGGGAGAGGTGAGGCAGAACTGTAATTTGAGAAGAGTGCTTTGTAATTAATTAGCTATTTTTTATCTTGATGCGTTTTTTGTTGTTTTTCTCCTTCAAATGGCAACTGAATAAAGAGTTAGAAATTTAAGTAATCCTGAAGACAACAGAAGTTGCTTTCTTTTCATTTGAGGGTCACTAACAAATCTTTTAATATATCTTCTGCCTTAGAACTGATCTTTTCATTAGTGTGTTCTCTTGGCAGAAGTAACAGAAAGAGGGGAAGAGAGAGCAGGATTTCTAAGCATTTTTCAGCTCACATCAAGTAAAATTCCCTTGATATCATCAGACAGCTAAAGCATTAGGAAACTTTCAAAAGGGAAAAGAAATGAACACATTTACAAAATTCAGGATCACATCAATGGTAAATGTTTTGGAACTCATTTATAAGCAAAAACATTTGGGGTGCTCATGCCCTGAGGCTTCCTTAAGTCAAGACATACAATGAGAAGTCCTGGATACCTGCCCAGGCAGACTGTGCCAAAGTCATCTCTGGCAGTCCTTACAGTGGAGATTACAGTTAAATGTGAACTGATTCACATTACTTTCTATTTTCCAGTTCTGACAGATGGAAACAGATATCAAAGACGAGTCCAGATCTCTCCACGTGTTGACCCATCTCACTCATCATGCGCTATATACTGCATTCAAAGTGGAGAGCTACTCTGCAGATAGCAATTTGGGAAATCTTTTATCCTAGAAAGGAAATAAAATCAAGTACACACAAGAAGATACTGACAGTGTGAGATCTGTTATCTGCTCTTGATCTAGTGAAAAGGACAAGCTGTAGATCTGCAGTTCCTAACAGGACAGGTTATTCAGACCAAGTTGAAGGAAAGTTATGTCAGTGCTATGCGTGCTTTTATTGGACATGGCCTGTGGGAGGTTTCTGTAACAAAAACTCAAGTGTAGCCAACGCTGCTAGGAGCCTTGAAGCCTTGAAACACAGCACTATTGTGGAGGCTAAGCTGCCTGAATGTTGCTTCTGCATTTTTAACACAGGGACCATTTCAGAAGCATGGTTCAGACACCTGTCATGCGGAAACACATGCAGACAGAGCTCCACTAATGATGGGCACTAAAGGATGAAGTAGGATGAATGGCGCCTGAAATTCAGGACACTTTCCATTGTGGTACCTGGATTCATGACACTGCCTTTTGGATTTCTTATTTCATTCTGACCTTAAATGAAGCATTGCTAGGGCTTTTCAGAAGCAAGAAAAGCAGCATCAGGATGACAAAGATTTATTTTATTTTTTTTTCTGGAGGGCTTCTGTTAAAAAGCAACAGACAAACACAAGGTCTCTCAAAATCCAGAAATCAAAAATAACGTGTAGAAAAAAAGGAAGGAAGATTAAAAACTAACGTTTTTCAGGTTGGTTTCTTAAGAAGATAAAGCTCATGTTTGATTGTTACAATGTCTGCCTTTCCCTGTTATCTATTTCACCCACTGAGAAACAGATAGGTATCACAGAGATACTGTGTTCAGACAAACCTTCATGACAATCTGACACTAAACATGGGGAAAGAACCAAAGGAAGGTCCTGCCAAAGGAAAAGCTGAATACTGAGCTCAGCATTACTTCTTCTTTGGCCAGCCAGCGGCCAGTATGCATACAAAGACTGGGCAGTCAGCACATCCAGAATTTGGCACTAGCCAGGTCATATGCTGCCCCTTTGCACCTAGTTGTTATCATTAGGGAGAGAGAACTTAAGGTTTCAGTGCACCATTTGATGGGAGGGACTTAGAAACATCTCAAGGAATCTTGATAGGCAGCATGGGACACAAATCTGTGAAAGCAGGGTTCACTACCGTTGTGGTTGAAGGAACGAATTACTAAACATATGTGCAAAAGCTTTAAAAGCAATTTTATGGCAATCATATGATGACCATAGAAAAGCCTTCACCATTTTCTCACTATGATGGGGAAAAGGTGCTTTCCACTCTGAAAGAATGACATTTCTCTGAGTACCTGGATGCAAGAGATTAGGAAGGACTGTTTGAATTTCTTAAAAGTCATCTGCACTCTTTAAAAGCATATTATGTAAATGCTGTTAATTTCACTCTAAAACTAAAAAAGACGGGAGAAGTGTATTTGAATGTGAGGTCAGTGCTACTCATGATCTGAATTTTAGTAACACTCCCTCAAAGCTCTCAGGAATTGTTTTCCATTAGGGATGAGAAATTCAGAAATAAGGGAGTGGCTGACAAATATTTTGTTCACAAACAATACTCTCTAATAGTAGCAGTAGTAATCATGTTAAGTGTTTCAAATCCAGACACTCAAGAGTACTGTCTAACACCAAAGGACTTTTCAGTCTGTGAATCAGTCAGAGGATACTGGGACGAAGAAAGATTACAAACAGTGAATCAAAGAGGGCAAAACCTGGCTGGAGAGATCTGGGTGGTTTAATCAACTGGCATCAAATTTTCAAAACAAGCCTAAATGATAGGATTAGATGTAAGAGAGGACTTGCAGCCTGTAGTCGTTTCCTCTAATCTGTTGCACCAGCTGTGTGGATAGGAACAGTACCACAGTAATATATCCATGCATAAGATATGTATTGCTGCAAAAAAGTGTGCTCAGAAGTTATGATCTAAATTAAGCTTTAAAAAAGAAAACTGAAACCCAGTTGGAGAGCTGTGGACTTTGGTTTTGCTTTTTTGTTTTCCTATATGTTGTTTCAAGAATTGAAAGAATGAAAAATAAATAATTTCACATCAGGATGAAATTTATGCTTCCTGGATTTTTAAGGTCAGATGAGCTCTCACAAACAAATTAGAAAATTATTTTTAATTTTTCACCTTTTTATATGTGTCTTTTCTTTGGTATGCAAACTTAAAATATGCAGATTTTGTCTCAAAGTAGAAAAAAGGAAAACAAATTCCATTAAAAAGAGTCAAAATGAAGTATCAGATATTTTGCCTTCTCTCTTATTTCTTAACCAGAACTACTTACTATTTTGACCGCAAATCATGAACATTTCAATTTCTGTCAAACTGCATTTTTTAACAGTTAATCCACTTAGAGATATTCAGACACTATGGTATGTCATAACACAGAGTTACCCTGTCAGATTAACCCATTAGTCTTATGCTATGATGACGTTTCTAAAATTTTGTCTATCCATAACCAGATGTCTTCTGATTTGTATCTCTCCACAAGACTATTTTCAGTAGGAGATAAATGGAACACTAATGTTCCATATGTGGCTAATATAAAAATAAATAATGCAGCTAAGGGAGCAGAAAGATGTGCAGATTCTGTAATGCATGTAATTACTGAAAAAAAAAATGCACTATTTAATGAAATAAAATGTTTGAAAATATAAAGTATGAGAGACTCATACTGAAGAATTGTAATCAAAGGAAGATAAGGATTTTTGGAATTATGCATAAAATACAAGGCAAGATATTTGATGCCATCAATAGTTATAACAGAAGGAAATGATCCTTTACTAACAGACATACATTGATTTAACAAGGTAATGCTGGAGATGAAGAACAGTATGTCATATGTTAAAGACTAATATAAGACAAGTATAATCTTGACACATCAATGTAGTAAAGTACAATGAAGAAAGCCCAACTACATGTAAAATTATAGGAAGAAAATAAGTCAAAGAGAGGCTTTTTATACCCTAAAATCTCTTAGAAGAATTAGTCTAGAAGAGCAGTGGGAGAACACTGCAATATCCCCAGTAGAATCAAAGCCATGCACTGCAGCAGTTGTGTGAGTGATAATTACTGACAAATATAAGGTCACTGATCTTTCAGTTTGAAACAGATAATTACTCAAAGCTGGAAAATCCATACAGATCCTCTACATAGGTAGGCACAGTAAAAAAAAAAAAAAATATATATCTTCTTAGCATGAACCCGTATTCAAAACAGATTGCAAAGTATTTTTTATGGAAAGGGTATATATACACGCAGCAAACCCAAGGTAACTAGTGATCTTGCTGTACTCCAAGGAACAATGGGTCTGTTTTTTTCAAATATATTTGACAGCAACTGTTCAGATCTTGCTAATAATTGTTGAGATTTTTTTAAAAAATTATTTTGAGCAGATGCAGTAATACAGTGTTAGTAGTAAAAAGGGAAAACAAACACACGTAGACCCACTGCGCAAATGATTAAGTAAAGGCCTGAAAAGACCACTGAACTTTGAAAAACTTTGAAAAGCTTTGAACCTAAACAATTTTTTTCTTTTTGCCTTCTTGTAACAATGTATGGATAATTTAATGATGGAGGTTACTTTTTATACTATTTGTTTGGGGATTTTTTAAAATATTTTTATTATTCAAAAGTTTCAAATTGTTTTAAAATGTTGACTTAAAATATCAGCTTTGATTCTTTTCAATTTGTCTTTTCACCCAATTCAGATCATCTCAGTCTAATTCATATAGAACACAAAACAGAATTAAGCCATGCAAGGTGTACACACTAAATAAGGAAATATATGAAAAAACATTGGTTCCATCCTCTTTATTTGAGAGAAAATAAAAAATGGCCAAACATTCATCCCATTTCTAGCACTGATTCATCTCCATGTCTTATGAAACAAGAGACCATGTACAAATCAAATCTTACAGCTGGAGGTACAGCTACTCTTCCCTGAGTTGCAAGACCTAGGGACATATGTCCATATTGTTGAGATTTGATAAGGTAGTTGTCACGAAAGAAAGCAGGAAGAATCAGGCTGCAGTATCACCGAGTATTTCTGGTAGGCAATGTACTGCCTACAGGTCACTGACAGGCCACCCATGTGCTAAACCACTCAAAATAAGAATACTGCCTATAGTAACTTCTCCATAGTTGAGCAACACAGATGAAGGTCAACCATCCCCAACCGACCCTCCAACTATCTTTAGAAAAGCAGATATGAAAGGCAACTGTTAGGCAGGTAAAGGTCCACACTGACAAACCCAGATCTTCAGGTTTCTCTCATGGTGTTCCCAAGTGAACATCAGTTAAATTTTGCCTTGATATTTCTTCATTTATACAGATCTTTCTTGCTTTTCATCAGTTATTGAATGTCATGTGTTGGGATACCAGATTCAAGCACATAGAGCACTGTGATCATGAGTTCAGGCTTCAAAGAGTGGATATCCCCCTGTTTTTCATAGAAATGTATCTTTTTTATCATGACACATTTTTGACAATACTCATGGATATCTGTCTGCTGGTATTTTGCAGGAAAATAATTAAAGTTTGCCCAGTACAAAGAAAGAGACTGGACTATCCTCAGGATTCTGAGAATTTTTTTGCTGAGTTGCCTTACATACATCTGGCAAGTGGCTGAACGATTGTCCTTGACCTGCTTCTATCATAGTCACCTCCTGATACATTAAGAGTGATACCTGCTCTGAACACGCACTATGAAGCAGAGGTAATTATTGTGTGTTATATTAGGAAGCAGTCTAACTCTTGAGAAATTCTCTAGCCAAAAAAAATGAGAAAATCCACAAGGCAATCAAAGCAGCTGACATTGTTATCAAGTGGTTGCTTTTTCAATATCCACTACACAGCAGAAACCCACAAAGGGAAGCCCCACTGCTTCTCAGAAGTGGGATTAAGTTTCTCCATTCTGCTGTAGAATGATGTTTTCTAAACATTTTTGTAGTAGTTTAGTAAAGAGAAAATGTGTGGCTACTCTTCCTGTTGTTGAAGGGTATAGTGATAAACTGGCCTAATCAGAGGTTCATACACGTCTGAGACCAGATGTACATTTCACCTTCACAGTTATCTCCCAGTGCTTTGGTCACTCCAACAAACAGCTCTGGCTCTGCCTTTTGGCAAAGAGGAACTGAATCAGCATCATTCACCTTGGAACAGTCACAAACTCCTTGAACCTCATGTGTTTTTTTCTCTGAAATGAAGGGAGCAGGTCCCCTGGCAGCAGGACACAAACTGTGATCAGTAACAGTATGCCATTCCTCCTCTGTGCTTTCGGCTGTGATACAGTTGGTGCTGTGAGCAGGGTGACCTTGTGAACTGTCCATTTGTTCCTCATCCTACACTGCAGTCCAGACAGCATTGTGATAGTTGTCCTACACAGGCTTCTTCAAACCTAGTATTTCTAAGGTTGCTGTTTCAGTTCATTTAACAACTCACGGCTGCTTAACAGCGTATTTCACATTCCTCCTCATCATCTCTCTTGGTCCCAAGTACAAGCTCCTGCATGGTAACTTACATGAGTGTTTGCCAGATTTATCTGTTAACCAATTTAACACATTAAAACAAACTAAGTAAGCATGCAGACATGTACAGTGAGCAGGTGGGAGTTAGTTCCAGAGAGGTAGCAAGAGGATAGTGAAATGAGAAGGGAATAAGGAGAAAGCACAAGGGAAGGGAAGGGAAGGGAAGGGAAGGGAAGGGAAGGGAAGGGAAGGGAAGGGAAGGGAAGGGAAGGGAAGGGAAGGAGGAATGGTGAAGAAATACTTTGGCCATTGAAATGGCAAGAGGCAATTAGAAACATCTAGCTGCCCCTCAGTTAGGTGTCCAGGTTGTAACTGAAGCTGATCTGAACTCCAGTATAGCCACTCATCCTTTCAGGTGGGCAGGTGATGCAGACACTGATTCAGCACTGCTGAACTAGAGCAGTAATGGGGCAGGTAGGACTCAGACAGCATCTCCATTGCCAGTGAAACCCAGTATCTCAGAGCAGACTGCCTTCCAGATTAGGGGGGAAAGTAACAGATTTTTTTTCCTGCATCTGGCCAAGACATGGTACTTCATCCTGTGTGTCCTCCCATAGAGTACCTGAATTGCTAGTTCAGCTGACTGCCATCCCTCTCCCACCCACATGAAGTAGGAGTACATATGCAGGACATGGATGGGACCGTCACTCCATCACAGGATATCTATACTGAAATAATAACATAACAGATAGCAAGTTCCAGTGAAAGAATTGATATTGTAGAACAACAAAACATGAAAATGGAAATGGAAATAAAAAACATACAAAACAGATGTGTAGAAGTGGCAAAGGAATATCCAAATCATAATAAGCATCCAAATGCCATAAAGAAAAGTGAAATAATAAGAATCAATAATAATATATATTTAAAAAGTGAAATAATAAGGATACTGTTAACCACATGGGCATTTTAAAATAAATAGGTAACAGAAATATGTTAGGATATATGAAATTAAAAAAGAATGTGCACAGGAGTCTGGTGACATGCATATAAATATGCATAGATTGTTTTCTTATACAGGGAAAATGTATATATTATTTACTGAAATTATCCAGAAAGGGCACTATTAGAAATTATGACTACAAAGTCTATAATCAAACACGCAAAACTTATCTACTAGACATTGTACCATGACAGTGGTGGTCAATGCACCATGATGCAAATTACTGCAAGTTTAAAATGGTAGTCTGGAAAACAATGCTACAACTGTGGAATAAAAAAGTTACAGTATCACAGACCAGATTAAGATGAAGCATCCATAACATAATAGAAAAATTAAGTCTAATGCAGTGGAAATTTCAGGAATTATTCAACCCTAATCTGCAGCTGTATAAAAAGCCAAAAGCTCTACAATTAACCTTCCAGAGCTATGCTAATCCACAACATCAGTGCTGTGATGCTAACCACCTACCAGAGAATCCAGCACTAAACCCTGTGAAGAGTCATCCTGAGTAAACCTTCTTCACAGAGACTGCACACATTTAAGGTGCCTTCTCAGATAATGCTCAGATAATTCTCAGATCTCTCTTTCACCTGCACCAGTCAAGCAATAATGTACTAATATTTTCAAAGTTTAAAGGTCTCACCACAGGTGATATCATCTGTAATTGACTTTAGTCTGTGAATCCATCTTCTGCCCTCTCTAGCTCATGGAACATAGTCCTGAACAACCATAGACACTCATGTCCACAACAACCAGCACTTAATTCAGAGAACAAAAGGTTTCTCCTTCACACATGTTGCAAGAAATACATGAAAGATGTACCCCCAGTTTATCATCAACCCTTCCATTCCTGACTAAATTTATAGAGGAGCTAGGAAAAAAACATCTGCAAGGTCACTTGGGTGATTCAGAGGCTATATATTTGAAAATATGCAGACTTAGATCATCTCGTTGAGTAGAAGCAGCTTTAGTGTTTTGTTAGATGATTGCCGCCTGTCAGTGCATAGGTGCAAGATAACCACTCTCATCATCTGGAGAGATCAGTTTCACCAGCAGGAGGTAATGGGGGCTTTCCTCACAGAGGAGCTGGAGGCAAGCTGAATGAGTTAGAAGGATTTACATCCTTCCTGGCAGGACATCCCCAAAATAGTTATGGGAAAACACTCCTGCATGGCTCAGGCCCTCATTTATCAATCCCACATTCTTTCTCCCCATCTATTCAGTATCTTCTTGCAGCAGCAAAAAAAGCTCAGACAACATAGAGGAAATAGTATTTACATGATGCAAAGTTTGCCATCCCCTTCAATGATTAGGATAGGCCAGTGTTTGAAGAAAATCAACTCATGTATAGAACAGATTCTTGAAGCTGAACCTAAATGAAATGCAGATGATGTTGATAGTCTGGGAAAAATCACTTTGTCATTTGTCACAGTTTCCACTGGATGAATATATCAAGACCTGCAAGAGAGCTGGGGAGGGGACTTTTTACAAAGGCTTGCAGTGATAGAATGAGGGGTAATGCTTTTAAATTGGATGAGGGTAGATTGAGACTACATATTAGGAAGAAATTCTTTACAGTGAGGGTAGTGAGGCACTGGAACATGTGCCCAGAGAAGTTGCACCCTCCCCGGAAGTGTTCAAGGCTGGGTTGGATAGGGCTTTGAGCCACCTTGTCTACTGGAAAGTGTCCCTGCCCATGGAAGGAGGGTTGGAACTATTTGATCTTTAAAGTCACAGAATCACAGAATGTCAGGGACCGGAAGGGACCTCGAAAGATCATCCAGTCCAACCCCCCTGCCAAAGCAGGATCACCTAGACCAAATCACACAGGAGGTGGAAGTCCCTTCCAACCAAACCCGTTCTATGATTTTATGATTCTATGGTATATAATTTACTCTTCCTCAGTTTAGTCTGTAACTTTGTTCACACTGAGTTCCGTGTTACCATAGCTCTACTGGTAGTTTCTAGAGAAAATGTTATGTACCTGTACATAACATTTTTTGTAGTCAATACAAGTCAACAGACCTATATAAATGCCACCACCTTTCATTCCTGATGCAAGGTGCATTTCTCTTAAATTATATTAGAGATGACAAGCACGAAGGCATGAGTATCCTTCCAAAGCAAACTGAAACAAATAAAAACCCAGTCAAAAGAAAACATTACACACCATATGTCACAGAAGGAATGAAATAGACATGATAGATGTGAGTCATATGCTAAAAATTTCTCAGTATAACAGCAACAGTTGAATAGAATTAGACAGCATGAACTGCAAAATACTTTTGATTTCATGTAAATAAAATACTTCTTTCTGTCTCCAGTCCAACCCTTCAATAGAAAGCATGATGGAATTACTTATAGTGGAAAGCAGTAAAGAATCAGGCCCTTAGCCCTAATCTCCAAAACAGTAGGTATTTGCACGTTCTGTACATATTTCAAGATGTAAAAAATGTGTAAGAATAGCATAGAGTTTGTATTTTGTTCTCTGCATACATGAGAATTGCTTTTATTTTTATATGAGTTAATAAATTTGTACAGTAAAAAGTTTATGTGCCTTTTTATTGCTTAATGCTTTATTTCCAGATCATTTGGTCAGTGGTTGATTAGCACAATTATATAGAGAGCTACTAAATCAACTATTTAGTAAGGTTTAAGAAGTTTATATTAGTCTCCTCAGCATCAAAACATTTGCCTAAATATAAAAGTATGATCAATTTCAACATTTAAGCAGCAAGCAAGGTATTCAGTCTTTCTAGACAAGCATTGTAGTAGCTCAGTAATTCAATGAAATACGTATGTCATTGCTATGTGAACAATATGGAAAAGAAAAAGTAGCAAATAAGCTTTTTGTATTCCAAAGCAAATACTTAGTGTTATGTTATCTTTGCTGAAAGAAAATTAGTGACCCGCACAGAAAAATGTAGAGAGAATTCTGTGATGTATATGATTGTGTAATATTCACCTTATTCTTCTTTTCTGACAGAGAAAAATAGAGAAACATGTCTTAACTTTGGCATATATTATTTCTGTTAATGTAATAAAAATAGCTACAATGTTTTGCTCTTTCTTTTTCATGTATTCCCTACAATGCACCACTGGTGGGCAGCAGCCAAGTGCAGTGTGGGTGAGAGGGTTTGCAAGAGCAAAATGAAACCTTACCAATCAGTACAAAAATTTATGTAAACCAGAGACATCAGGTTGTAGAGTAAGGGAGCTCTTGCTCACAGATGTTCTGCTCCAAAAATTCACCATACTGCTTTCTAAAAGTAGGACTGGCAAATGTAATACAGAAATTGATATCACAAACATCAGAAAAATGACACTGAAACAGTAAAATTCAGAGTAAAACAGTGGTGACTTCCTTCAGATGGCACAGTTTCTTCCTTTTTAAAAAGTATTTTCACAAAAAAATGTCGGTGTCAGGCATTTGCACCAAATTATTGCAAGTGTTCTGAACTTGTTGTAAGGTCTCAAAAATTCAGAGGTGCAGGAGAAGGAAAAGTATTTTAAGGAGGATAAAAAGGAAAAATATTTTAAAGTTGTATGAATGCAAGGAAAAATGGCAAGATACAAAATGGACTGGCATACCAGGCATTGCTCTCAAGAAAGGTAAGAAAAAACTCTCATCATTTTGCCACTTACGTTGTGTGTGAAGTCAAGGAAGCATCTGTCCTATATATTTAAATTGAAATCTCCCTGGATTCCTGAGAGCTTTTACTAGCTCAGTACAAAGAGATCCCATACTTGAAACAGCCTGCTAGGCACCACTGCAATGTCCAAAGCCAACAGTAGAAAATGCATTATCTACCTCATATTATAAGTAACTATTATTTATTACTATAAGTAATTCTTTTTAACTCATGGTTACTGTAATTATGGTTCTACTGCTTTGGATAGAATTGTACTTGGGGGGAAAGAAGCTTTCTTCCTCTCATCCTTTTGTATTCTTGCTCTTTAGTTTAGTCACTGAAGCTGATGTTCGCATGCTACATTTGACACTTTTGTCAGCTTCTTCTACTACTGCCTATTTTGCAGTTGTGCCAAATTGCCAACATTTTCCTGCAGCACACAAGTAAGAAAAGTTTCAGAGTCTACCTCTGCCAAAAACTACAAGTAAAATTTCATGAAGAAAGTTTTTTCTTAACCCTTGGAGGGCTTCTGTTAAATATAGTAGGAGTCCTCCTATGAAAATAATCAAGGGACAAAAACAGCTTGAGGAAAAGGAAAAGCCAGGGCATCATTTCAAGAAGAAAAGGCAAAATATCTGAAGTGTTATTTCTGTCCCATAAGTAGGAATTTAAGAAGACTATTTGCTTGAAGCAGACACACATGAATACTTTTTGTAGGAGAAATATAATTTATAAACTCTACCACCACCTGCTCCCCATTTTCACCTCATAACACACATGCCTGTTATTCAAGTTGTATTTACAGGCATGGGATTATTAGATCTCTTATGCAGCCAGGGAGATTTGGCCCAGTTGTGTTTGCCTCTTCTGTGTTCTTCAAGATGGGGCATTTCTATGTCACTTTTGACCAAAGGATGAAGTACAGCTGACATGAGTGCATCCTCCTTTGTTCCCCCTATTTGTCTTAATGATGACAGTGTGGGTTATTGTCTGCTTATTCATAATGGATAATTATACCACTCTAGCCCTACATATTAGCATGTTCTTGTTTGGTATAAGTTGTGTCTCACTCTGATCTGACAGTAAGAATGGCTTTCAGATACAGAAAGAAGGTAAAAAATCATTTTAAAACAACAACAGAAACCCAAAGAATACAAATCCCACACCTAAACTGGAATATATACAAGAAATAAGGAATATTACAAAATTTAAAAACAAAAAATGCACATAGAGGCAAATAAAAAGCTGAGAAAGTGGCTATTTCTCCTGTCTAGAAGCTTCCACACTTCCAGTCCTTGTCTGCATCCATAGCTGACACACCACTTAGGATCCAAACCCAGAGGCCACCTCAGCAGACTTGGAGTCCTTGGATTTCTACAGGAAACAAAATGTGCCCACTCAAGGCTGATGGTGCACAGTGGCATGGCCTGTGGGCTGCCGACATCCTCTCCACATCATCTCAGCAGAGAAGCTGGTTACCAGCAGCATTCGCTTTTCACCTACCCTGGGCGGAAGGAGGAATGTGCCAAGTCACCTACACAGGCCCAAACACTACTCAAAGCTGAAAGAAACTCACTAGCAAGGGGGCTGTAGCTCTTCCAGGAGGGCTGCTATCCTAGTTTGTCCCTTCTATATACGAGATGTTCCTTACTGAGTTTATAATCAACGTAATTCCTGTACAAAGGGATTCAGTATCTGCTTAGCAATTTCACAAATTTTTGGACTTAAACTTTTGGTTATATCCACTACAAATAAACTATTGGACTTTCACACTATTTTTTGCCTTGGGTCAGCGTGAGATAAAATAGATACAATAAATGTTTTTTCCCACAAACATGGGCAAATATTACATTAGCTGATGTTGACCTATAGTGGGCCAAAAATTAACCATAAGTGACTATGGCAAAATCAAGAGAGTATGTGAGCTACTCCTACACAGTAGCAGTGTTTTCTAAGAAATCTCTTTTAGTTAATAGAGCGGTTAAAATCACCTCTATATTGCAGTGAAAAATGCACACTACAGTTACTAATTCTCTATCAAAATAGATCTATACCCTTCACTTTGCACATGAAATGACATCTACCTCCATTTTATTAATAGAAAATAGAGACAAACTACATCTCAAATAGTTATGGCGAAGTATCCTCTTTTACTGATCATAATACATATTTTCCATTCCAGTTTTGAGGGACATTTGTAGTATAGAAATAATGGTTTATAGTTGGGCAGCAGTATTTCTTTGTTCATTATAAAGATACCAAAACCACCATTCCAAACAACATGTGAAAAATGGTGAGATGAGGCTACTTTTACATTTCAAATTTGCAATATATTTGCAATGACAAAACAGAACGGAAAAGTATGATACCAAAAAAAAAAGTGGGGAAAAACCACTCATATGAAGATAAATGTACAGATGCAATTCATAAAAGTTAACTGAGTGATAACCTCCCTCACACCACCCTAAAAAAAAAAAGGGGGGGGGGGGGGGGGGGGGCGGAAAAAAAAAAAAAATAAAGAAAAATAAAAGGTTAAGGGAAGGGAGAGGAATAAAAGAAAAAAAGTTTGGCGTTTATTATTAAACTAAAAAAC